>JAJIYU010008320.1:0-18097 GCA_030144865.1 Tinospora cordifolia | reverse complement strand
TGTAATATAAATATATATATTTAAACTAGAGTCTTAATGTTTTATTGCCTAGGCTACATCTAGTCTTTCTTTAGGCTGCACCTCATGTAACATGATTATAGCTTAGATACCACCTTGGCACCTTAAAAACTGTTTACAAAAATTGGCAGAGGTGGTTTATTCTCTTTCCTATAGTCTTGAGTGAGGATCATAATGCACACATCCCTGTGTCTTCCCATTCATTTGCCCATTTGCCCTAGAAATGGTCAGCTCATTGGTACTGGTTTGTCTGGTAGTGGTATGGTCCTTGTGGAAGGAAAGGAACTCACAAATATTTGAGGATGTAATCACTAGTTCACTAGAATAAGAGACGCTCGAGAGAAATCCCATGCATTGTCTTCATTTTGGGTTACTAATAGTTTTTTGTCATAGGTTATACCATTTTAGATTGGATGGGAGTGTGGGCTAATTTTATACAACTAGTAGCGAATAGAATGTCTCACGATGTATAGAAATGCTCATGATTTACACACACAAACATATCAATATAATACACATTTTTTTAAAAAAATCCTTACAAAAATTTGAAAGTTTTAATCCTTTAAGTTTGGAAAATGTGAAAAGGAATAAGATCCAAGATATAAAGTGGAGTAAGTAAGTCCATAATGAGAGAAGAGATAGATCAAGTAGTCCAGTTAGAAAGTTTGAACCTTCATTTTCATTGAAACCTGAGATGTTTGGTGGGGAATAACCAATACCTACGAAGTGCACTGAGCAAGAGAGGAAGACATACCAAATGTCCATTCATGATCCTTCTTTCAAAATTTTAAATGGTGAGAATGTGTCATCTAGATGATGTTTAGTAGACAAGCACAAATGATGAATAGTGAATATATATTATAATATTTTTTATTATATTTTTTGAAAATAGCAATATAGAAGTTGTCATCTTACAAAGAAATTTAAATTTGGATATTGGATTAGTAGGAAATGATTATGATTGTTTCTCTCAAGCAAAAGACCATGATTATTCCAATAGTCTTAATGGTTGGAATGATGGATATGAATTGTGGCAGGAAGTGGGAATCTTTAGCTCAAATCACACAATTCATGCCCACGAAATTGTGGATGGCAAGGCTTGTATGTGCCTTAAAGAACCCTAGTAGCATCCCTTAACAAAAATCATGGCATTAATAATATCTATCATGGGTCTTCGATTTGAGTTTCAAAATCATATTCAAAGTTTAAAAAAGCATGAGGCGTAAGTGACATGTTTTGCTAAAGCAAGGTGAGGTGTAAACTTTGAGGTGGTGTGAGGCGTATGAACTCAATATTATTTTAGAAATATTCAATAAAATGCAAGTTATTATATATTGTCATCATGGCTGACCCCGAGGCAAATTTAATGGTTATAGAGGATTGCAACAAGGTGATCCTCTCTTCCCTTTCCTATTTACTATAGTAGCAGATACCCTTATCAGAATTCTAGACAAAGCATGCCAGATGGGAAAGCTAGAAGGTATGAAAATAGGAAAATAAAGAGTCTAGCTAACTCTCATTCTCTTTGCTAACGATTGCCTTTTCTTTCTACCAAACCATGAAGAAGAAATAAAGGCAGTGATGAATGCACTACATACATTCTGCTTCTTAACTGGAATGAAGATCAATGGCAACAAGAGTCAACTGTTGGGTATTAACATAAGCAAGGACGCGGTGACTAACATGGCAGCTGAGCTAAAAGTGTCCCCAGGAACTTGGCCAATTAGTTATTTAGGGATGCCCTTAAGAGGCAACCCAAACAGATCTAGCGTTTGGGAACCAGTCATGAAGACCATTAGGAACAAAATTGCATGGTGGAAATGAAGCTACCTATCGAGAGCGGGAAGGTTGTTGCTATTAAAATTTGTTCTAGAAGCTTTACCAACCTACTTCCTGTCTATCTTTAGAATGTCAAAAAAGGTCGTTGGCCTAATAGAAAAATTGATGCATGACTTTCTGTGGAAACAAGATGATACCTCGAGAGGTCAAAACTTGGTGAAGTGGAATCAGGCTTGTAAAGACAGGGCAAAAATAGGCTTGGGAATAGGAGGATGAATCCAATTTCTCCTTTCAGATTACATCAATGACAATGACTAAACCCTAGTGTTGAGCATTCCTTGTACGCTAGCACGTTTTACTTCCCTTTTGTTTTTTTTTTTTTTGTTTTTCTAAAAAGAAACTATAGATTATTTTATTAAATATAGCTACTAGATGAGAAGTTTGTACAACTACGAGTTACAAGGAATTCAAAATGTTGTGTCAATTGTCTAAACATTCCCTGAAACTATATCCCTTGCTTAGTTTTGTGGTGTAGATCCAAGTATAAAACAAAATGTTGGTGCTTTTTCAAATCCTAGTACTATCTTTACAAACATTGTTAAAGACTCTACTATTCCGTTCCTCTCAAATGCTAAACCAAATAGCAAAAGCTATAATCCTCCGGTAGGCTCTGATAGTTTTGCCCTGTATGCGGTCTTCATCCCGCACTTTAGCTTCTAATGTCATCGGCTTGATAAGATGACAACATTGTGTCCATCTATTCCAAACTTCTGTCAGGAAATTGCATCTGTTGAAAAGATGATTTGTCGTCTCCTTGTCATTTCTGCACAAGCAACTCATGGAGGGTTGCAAATAGTGGTTAGGCATTTTCCTTTTTACAATGTCTACAATATTAATTTATTAAGAAAAATAAGTTATGCTAGAATCTTTGCTTTGGTTGAGGCTCTTGTCTTCCAAACTAGGTGAGCATGTTAGAAAAGAGAAGTGGTTGTCCTGTTATTGTCTAGCTTTCTTTTAAAAGATTTGACTATGAAGCTGTTGTCTTTTCCCCCATCCATTCAATTATATCTGCGCTCTCCAAAGGCTGGAAGGTTTTAAGTAGGTTGATGAGCTCTGTCACTCCCTGAATCTAACTCTCCCTAATGTTTCTGTTGATGTGCAAGTTCTGTGCCCAGCTTTCTCTCCCCCTTCCCTGTTGCGCTGGATGAATTCTGATATAAGGGGTTTATGTTTGTCAGACAGGTAGAATAAAGCTGGAAAGATGTCCTTGAGGCTGCCAGTGCCACACCATTTGTCTTTCTGAATTGGGTCTCCCCTCCATTGCCCACTTTCCAGTATAAATGGATTCTAAACAGTAGGTACTGAGTTGCAATATACTTCCCAGGAGATCTCTTGTTGCACTTTTGGTTCACCTTCGCCTCCCTTTCTCCCGCTTGCTGGTCATGGGTGCTCTTTATTATTCAAGCCCATAGTGCACCTGGCTGTTTGTGCATCCTCCAGAGCCACTTCCCCATTAGCGCCTTACTTCTATTTATAATGATTCCCACCCCCAATCCTCCTTGCTCTACATCCTGATAGACTTGTTCTTAATTGACTAGATGTTGTCCCTTCTCCTTGCCTTCCTACTTCCAAAGGAATTGGTCCCTTCTCCTTGCCTTCCTGCTTTCTAAGGAACCAGCGTAAGCTTTGTTCAATTCTACTTGCTACTCCTTTGGGGATTTTAAAGATAGATAGGAAATATGTTGAGCTGGCTTCCAACACTGGTTTCAAGAATAGGAGTCGATCTCCTCTTGATAGATAGCTTCCCTTTCAACCTTCGATTCTCTGTTGGAATGTTTTAATCACTGAGTTCTAAAAGTCCATCTTATTGGGGCTGGCTCCCAGAGGCAGTCCCAAGTATTTTAAAGGCCCTTTCCCTATTGACACTTTTAGATGTGCAGCTAGACTATCAATCTCTGCCACTACCATATTAATTCCGGCGAGCTAACTCTTTTCCTTATTTATGGACAGTCCTAATATGAAGCAGAAGGCCCGTAGGGCTTCCATGATCTGTTGTGTTTCCTTTTTATCATTCTTCCTCAAGATAAGACAGTCATCTTCGAAGAGGAGATGAGTCATATGGATGTTTTCCTTTCCTACTTGCAACCCTTCAATACTTTGCTTTGCGACTGCTTTCTCCATAATTCTTGTGAAAGCATCAACAATTAATGTGAAGATAAATGGGAAAAGTGGGTCTCCTTGTATTGGGCCTCTTTGACCTCAGAACTTTCCCCTTAGTCGATCGTTGATGAAGATGGAATAGGTGATTGAGGTTAGGCATCCTTGAATCCACTTCCTCCATTGGTCACCAAATCCTTTAACTTTCATCACATAATCCACAAAACCCCACCTGATTGAGTCGTGTGCCTTTGCAAAGTCAACTTTGAGTAGAATGCCTTGTTTCTTTCCCACCCTGTAATCTTCAACCACTTCGTTGGCAATTAGAATGGCGTCCAGGATCTGTTTGTCCTTGACAAATGCCACCTGAAGTTCACTCACCTTGTTCTGAAGGATGTTCCTTTGTTTGTTGGCAAGGGTTTTTGCTATTATTTTATCAATACAACGAAAATAATTTTAAAACTAAAATAACTTGGGCCAACATATCATACAATTTAATAAACACTCAAAAATAATCTAATTGTTTTCTATAAGGCCTTCGTATATCAATTTCCTGAAGGATTAGAAAGAAGGGGTAAGCTTGAAGTCCAGTGGATCATTCCAAATGTTTAAATCATTATTTCAACAAATAAGACAAACATGTCAAACACTTTCAAAATGTTATGTGATTCAAACAATTCATTATTTTCAGTTGTAATTAAGAGCGAAAGGGGCTAACCTCTGTGTTTCGGATCTAGGTAGAGAGATGATTCTTGAACCTCAACCCTTTTTAATGAAGTGAGATCACTCCTGAAAACTCAGTTCACTCTGGGGTCAATCCTAACACCCAATTTCTAAGTTAAAGATCTGGCATGGTTGAAACACACACAAAGAAATTCTTCCTTGTGCTGGTACGTGGTTAGAATCTCAATTAATCTTTGATTAAGTATAAAAACATAACATTCATGTATATAAAATAAACTTAAATAAAAATTAAACGTGTGAGCATGGTGACAATATAACATGGATCATATCATCACATAACTTACATATTTATTAATGTAAGTCTAAGCATGCATATTCTACATGACATGTAAAATAACTGATCATGCATATTCAAAGCATCACATACATGCAAGTCTTATTTAAATTAAAATAATAAGGTAAAAGGTGAAAATCATTTCCACCTTAAATAGCAAACTCCTTCTTGAACCTTCAAATGAATTTCCTTTGGATCCCCCCAACCGCTAGCATAGAAATTAGTGCAATACTTCGTTACTACTACTCTAATTGTTGTTTAGAACAACTAAAGAAAAAGAGAAATGTTAAGAGGGAGGCAAAGAGAACAAGAAGGAACTTGTTCAGTTCTTGCTAGGGTGAATTGAATGGGAGCCCAAACAGTGTTTATATAGAGTTTAGGTAGGTGAGAATTACAAGTTTGGAGTGTTCCTAGCATAGGAAATTTGCTATTTCTTCAATTTTGCGCACAAGAATTAGTAACCTAGGGTTTCTTGGTGTTTTGGGCGCTTTCCAAAGTGTTTCTTGTGCATTTTTTTTTTGTATTTTTCGCGTGTTACAGCAGTAACGGTTCGAATGATTTTTTTTTCTGCGCAACTGTATTTTTTTTTTTTCTGAAAATTGACTACAATACCGTGGTAGTGATTTTACTACCATTGTAATGCGGCGGATACACACACACACACATATTTTTTTTTATATTTCTATTTTCTGTTTTTGTTTCTATTCTCTTTCATTCTCACCTTCTCCCATAATAAACTACATATATATTAATTTTTTTGCACCAAAAGTTTCGCAAATTCCCTTCAATTAATTTCATTTTTCATTTTGGCTATTATATACATAATCTTGTATTCCAAAAAATTTTATAAAACTCTCAAGGATCAATTCTTCTTTATTTAATTTACTTAATCGAATTTCGTACAAAATTTTGGGGTATTACAAGTCAATAGGGGTGCTTCAACCTTTTATAATTGTATGTTTCCTTTCATTTTTGTTGTTTGGAAGTTAGATCATGATTCTAGATCTACTGTGATGATAAAATTATTATTAAATATAGAATTCACATTTAAATTGTATTTGTTTATGTTTTATGAGTTGCATTTAACGGTGTTGAATATCTCCATTTAGCATTACTTGTTGTTATAAGTTAGTTTCATG
The DNA here is from genome assembly GCA_030144865.1 of Tinospora cordifolia. Classification (NCBI taxonomy): domain Eukaryota; kingdom Viridiplantae; phylum Streptophyta; class Magnoliopsida; order Ranunculales; family Menispermaceae; genus Tinospora; species Tinospora cordifolia. The sequence continues at coordinate 11,986 of JAJIYU010008320.1, read as the reverse complement.
CTTTTTGTTGCCAAGTCAAATGATAGATTAATAATTAATTCAGTATGCCCAGACTATGTTACTTGGAGTTGGGTATGAATGTTGGGAACGAGTACATATCTAGAGGTACTACTTGTTTTTTTCAAGTTCTAGAATATGTGTTTTGGCTAGAAGTTTCGAAATTCGGATCTGGATACTAAGACAATGATCTATTCACCATGCACCTGTATTACGTGTTCTTTTTTCTTTTCAATCATTTATTGTCATCTTTGTTCCTTCACTTTAGTGAGTTGTTGCATATTAGTCATTATTTTCTCACGTTCATTTTTTTTTTTTCCTAATGAAGAATCCACGTGTTTGTATTCCCAATCTAAGGTAATGGACTCATATCGCATACCTGAGTCATCTAGTAACTTTCAAGCATGGAATCTAAAGTAAATAGACCAAGTAGCACTGGTCTTAACATCATTCACCATATTACATTATGTCTCTAAGATATATTTAGATCTTAGATGTGACAGATGTTGGGAAGCTCAAGTGCATAACCCAATGCCAACTAGCTTATGGAAATCTTGGGATATATCTAGAAAGCTAGGTGTCGAGAAACTCAGACCCCACTGTAGGAGCCTTTTCTAGAAGGGTTCATGAAGAGCTTGAGAGCTGGACTTGCCTTTATTATTTTTAGTATCTTACACAAATGGTTGTTGTGTAACTTTCTGAAGTGGTGACCTGTTATACTTAGATTGTTTAGAACAATTTAGTTTGTTTGGATTTTTGTTGTCTTTTTCTTTGTTGTTCAATTAGCCATTACTTTCGTTAGGACAGACATTGAATTAAGAGTAGTTGAATTATTGGTTCATTTGTGAGTATGATTATTATTTAGTTATTAGAGAATGAATGTGAACTTTTGATCTTCAAACTATTTAGCTTAGAATGGCCTGCAAGTTTTAGATTTTTGATGTAGCTACTGAGCCTAAGCTAACTCCATTGGTACAACCTATTCTAAAGAGACATACCTATTGACATTCATTGAGATTGTAGGAATAGTTTTGGAGATTATTTGTTATTTATTAGCTTAGATATTGCAATAATCTCAAAGCAGTAAAGACACCCTTTACATTATGCATAATCTTCCTTTATTTTTTATTTTATTATTTGCTTTTATTCTCCTTTCTGACAAGGAGTTGTGGTAATGCATTCATTTGTATCTTTCATCACTGTCCAGCATTTGATCAACATATAGCTGTTTCTCTTTTGACATCAAGATATTTTCTCAACATTCATACTCCACTCTCTAAGTAGATGAATGTCGCAACTTTCTTGCTAAGTTATTCTTAATTCACTATTTACCAAAGTCAGTCATAAACTTTTAACATAAAAGGAAGAAAATGAAGCTCTTACTAGCTTTAGAAATGATGTGCCACTGATGCACCAATGATGCACATCTAGAAGTATATGATTTGAAAAGCTTTAGCATTGCATCTTGAAAAACTACATTTTGGCAATTAAATAACCCTTTATGGTTCTAAGTTGTCGTTCATCAATCCTGGACCCATTTCAGCCCATATGTGATTGTTTTTTTTTTTTTGTTGGGGGGGGTCGGCGGAGTCCACCCCACTCTCGGATGTTCAGGTTAGTCCAAATTTGGATTATTGAAATTTGTGCTTATTTCTGAGTTATTTATAGATTTACATCATAGTTTTGATTTTGAATCTTATGCATTATGTCACTTTTACGCATGTTGGTATTCACAAGTGCTGTCAAATCAGAAAAGACAAACCTAAGCTGTAAGCCTTTACAAGGGGAAGTTGGGGCTTAGGCAAGGTTTAGACAGATCTAAAGTGGACTATAAAATAATTATTTAGAAATCTTTAAAGAATATTTATTTATTCATTGGTCTCTCATTCCATATGTGTGTATAAAATAAATAATTTATTATTTAAATTTTCTATATTTAGGGTGTAAAATATATTTTTTTCAAGTCCTTAAAAAAAAAGAATATTTATAAACATCCCTCTATAGTGCTTTGGTTACCACCTAGGCCTTAGGGCACTCTGGTGACACCTTGACAACACTAATTTTCACTATCAAATGAACTCATGTCTAGTTAGTCAAATCAGGCAGATTTAATAAGAACTTAGGTTGTCGGCATATATAAACGTGGATGTTTTCCTAAACTTTTCCTTGTACTAAGGGCCCAGTCTTGGTAATAAAGCCAAATTAGTTGTGATCATTGCTCTTGATGCAAGCAGGTAAAGCTATATACAGAGTTCCTTCCCTAAACTTTGTTACTGTGGGAGTCCCGTCCACTAAGCATTTCTTCTTTTTTTTTTCCTAGTTATTCATGTATTTTCGTTTCCTTAATCATTTGTATGTGGGTTGGAAAATGATAATTTCTTGTGCACTTTGAAAAGGAAAAAGAGAAAGTGGGACCAGCCTGCTGAGTCTTTGATTTCGGCTGGATTAGCAGCTTCTGGAGTTCTTCCAAGGATTAATGGGGGTTCCGTTGTTGGAATTTCACTTCCTGGCGCTCTTCCTCTTTTGGGTGCTTCTTTGGTAAATCCGGTGCCAGCTACTTGTGCAACTATCTCCCAGACTTTGCAGGCACCATTAGTCCAGCAGAACATGGCTGTGGTTGTACAAAAATTAATTCAAGTGAGAAACTTGCCTCTGGTACACGGCAATTGTGTGCTTTAAACGTTAGTCTAATATTTCTTTCTCATCTCTAAGATGTGTGTGCCAGTTACAGCTATAAGTTTCTAACAGCAGGTTTTTGGCATGATTTGTGTATTATAACCAATATTATTTCCTGAAATTCTTGTTCATTGGTTTCTGTTCTGGTATTGGAACTTCATTGTTATTGATTTCGGAATCATACTTTGAGCTTTTGGTGACAATTGTTTCTCGTATTAATTTATCCATTTGTAATTTAAGATATCTCTTTTCAGCCTAAAATCCAAGATGAGGTAATAGCACGAGAAATTGTGATTAATGATGCAGAATCTACCATACGCTACAAACTCACTAAACGCCAAACACAAGAGGAGGTAGAACTCTTTTGCTCTGTTTGCTTTTCAGAATGTTGTGAATCATATTTTCTAGAATTCACATGTTCTTTGATTTTGAACCTTAAAATAAAAACTGTAACTTTGCAGATTCAGAGGTGCACTGGCGCTGTGGTTATTACTCGGTTTGTGGTCTCTTGGATGGAATGTCTATGTCCATTGTCGTCGTGTTATTTACTTATATCTAACTATATGCCAATTAATTTTTGTAGGGGTAAATACCATCCTCCAAGTGTACCTCCTGATGGTGAAAGGCCATTGTATCTTCACATTTCTGCCGGGGCTCATGTAAGTAATGATATGTTGTGCAAAGTGCATTGAATGGATTAAACCATAGAGTTACACCATGTATGGTTTTCATTTGAGGATGTTGGATAAATTGTTTTATTAGTTCTTTTTTCAGTGAGTTACCGTGGTAAGTAATTTTTTATCTAAACAAATTGACGTCTATCATCTATGTTATCTATCATCCTCAGGAACGTGAACTTCAACCTGAAGCAGTTTTTTTCTTCATATCTACTTTTGCTTAAGGAGGATAAAATAAGTCAGTCAATGTCTTGTGGAATTTATGTGGTGTATGTGATACTAGGAGAAAATAATTTCTTAAGCATGCAACTAACAACTTGATGGAATTGTGTGTACCAGTCAAGCAAGCATACTATTCTTATACATATTACAGAACATAAGGAACTTGCCAAGCATGGGACTCTAGCATATACTTTGAGAATTATACTTCAATTCTATTAAAAATATCTTAAATAACACAAGAATTATTTATTTACTTATTTTGTTTATATATATCAAATTCACAAATAAATCATTGCCTTTTTCTTATTTTGTTTATATCAAACTCCCTAATAAACTTTCCTCGTCTTTCATTGTCTTTTTATTATTTTTTCCTTTATTTGAAATAAACATTTTCAAGAATGTACTAACATTATCGAGCTCCTTGTTAGTCTTAGCTTAAAACTGCTGTACATCTATACAATATGATGTTTCATAGGCCTTTACAGTTAGTGTCTATTATTTGGATTCGCACCATAGTGCCATAGTTTCAAGCTTTGCTTATCTTTCAATTGTTTCTTGTTTCTCAAGCAAGTTAAAAACCACTCAAGACATCAAATACAACAGACAAAAAAAAGAGCCTTATACTGGAAGAAACAAAGTAAAGATAGAAACTACCAAGTATGGAGAAGCTTTAAACTATTTAAAAAAAAAAAAGAGATGGATTTTGTTTTGAAAGAAAAAAAAAACTTACTGAAGATGAAAATAGGAATCATAAACCTTTCTCTAGTTATATGCAATGGAAGGACCCCAAGCTTTTAAAAAGCTTAAGATTGTTTCTCATTGGATAATAAAGTAGTTAGAAAAGAGTTAAAGTTGAAAAAATTAATGAAAGAAGTGCAGAAATTTTCATGGAGTTGAACTGATTTTGGGGAAAAAAAAATCTTAAAATTGAATCTGAATCTCACTATCCAAGTCTAATGACACTATTCAACCAAAAACCTTATAATTTTTGAGATCTTGTATTTTTTCCACAAAACTGAACCACAATAGGCATGTTTCTTCTGCACTACAATTCAAATTGAAATTCATAGTGAGTTAATGCATAGTATTTATCATTTTCTCTTAGTCATTCCTCCCCTCTTTCTCCTCTCTCTACAAGATCATACATTCAATAGAAATGTTTTTATGATGAATTATTTGTGGAATGGAGACAAGGAATTTGTATCTTAAAAACCCTAACTTGGAGCAGTACCTGCATTACCATGCAAACATCTGAGAGCTTCAAAATGATGCATTAAACCCAAACTCAATGCCTTTTTGCAACTACATAGATTCAGCTATATTGGATGCACTTTCTTATAAATTCATGTTAAAGTTGATTTGAGAAAAATTTTATGCTAGCTTTCTGTTATATTACAATCTTCCTCTTTTATCTAGGCTTGTACACTAGCTAAATATAAAGATATGCTTCTTATATGTGCTAATATCTCTTAGAATAGATGAGGTAATGGATGCATAGAAGCCATTGTGAAAGGTAAATTCTTTCTTTTCGAAGAAATTGTAATTGTTTACCAATTATTGAATGCCAGTACTTAAAAGTTGCTCCAAATAAATGCAGCTAATCAATTTTATAAAAGATAGTCGATGTCAAGTTGGACTTCCTTGAATCCATTCTAAATGTCAAGGGATTAAAGTTTTAGGCAACTTAAAATTTTCAATCCTTGGTTTTTTATCCTGGAGTATTGGAGGAAATGAATTTTATGTGAACTTTCATAAGTTTTACACAAGAAACTTTCTGTTTGCTATACCCCAATTTAGAATGCATTAAACATATTAGAACGGCTGGACAGCCCTAATATAGGCAGGTTGTCCACTTATACTACAGTTGCTTATGTTACAATAAATGTGCAATTCAAGGCACTTCGAGCAGTTAGGCATTCTGTTTCTACTAGTGGGTGATTAAGTTGTTTCTTGGTTCAACTAATTTTGTTTTACATATATTGGGTTCAACTCTGTGCCAAACATTTGGCTTGTGGAATGCCTTAACCATCTGTCACATTGTTTAAGTTTAATCCTTTTTTATGATACTTTTTATTCTTTTTTTTTTTTTCAATCAATTACAACTCCTGCAAGATTTTAGAGATTTATCTAATTGTTATACTTCAGTGTTTATAAATGAAATATGATTCTATATTAACTCAAGGGCAAGGTGTAATGCGTAAGCGTTGATATCAAGAAGCAACCTGCATATGATCCTCCACTACCAAACAGTAGGGCTACTTCCCTTTGCAGCTCCCAATAGTTAGGGGAAAGAGATCCACTTATTGCCCCAGGAGATTAGTTGGACAAAGGGGTGTGGATATTCTTAGCTACCAAAAACATGTATGCGCATACACACACACACTCTCTAGGACAGCACTTTATGCATGTACAACTGATTTATCTGTTTTGTTGGGTAGTGCTGTGATAAACATGGCAGCTACATGCTCTTGTTTGCATCTTGTGGTTATAACTTTTGCTTAACTGAATCATTGTATTTGCAACTGCAGCTGAAAGAGACAGCAGAACGGATTAAAGCAGTTGATCGTGCAGCTGTTATGGTTGAAGAAATTCTGAAACAGGGGCATTTTTCACTGCCAAACTCTGCTCAGCTCTCTACTATTAGTACTGGAGCTCCGGTATGGTTGCTTAGCTTAGGTAACTTTATCGAGCTGCAGTAGGAGATCGTTACAGATTTGTTTGCTTCCATATGATTGTCACAGGTTCTCCAGCTATTTAGTGCATCTGTCTTTTTGGGGTTTGAACCTGATCCATCAATGAACATTGTGGCTTCGATTCGTGGGCCAAATGTGAGTTTCTTGTTTATTTCATTTTCTTTATCAAGCTCATGTGGTCAGGCTCTAAAATCCTATGAGATCTGAACCATACTTTGTGGCATTTGGCCTCTGTTTAAAGTTTTAGAATAGCTGATATTTGGGTGAGTGCATGAGTTAGTAGAGGATGGAGGGATAGTTGCCAAAACTCAGATAATTATGAAAGCTTTAGCACATTTTGGCTCAGCATCTGTACTAATTGATTGGCTTCAAATGTCTGAGTAATGTCTTCTTTGAGGACTATACTTGTAATTTAGTAGTGACTTTATTCATGAAAAATCTGCTCATTCTAAAATTTGTATACAGCCATTGCCTATAACCAAGATGATGAGTGAAAAAGTTGTTATGACTCATATGATCTTTGTAATTTCGTGTCTGGGATATACTGTAGCTTATCATCTATTGTATACCTGCTGATGTGTTTTCTGTTTAAATCTTGTAAGAAATCCAATTCTGTTTGTAAACTCTGTTTGTGTGTGATTATGTACTAGTTTCATTAGCAAATTATGAAGATAAAGGATGCTAATGTTTGAAGCTTTCCCTGACATCTCCCTTCAATTTGGAGAGATTGTTTTTGTGCTGCTGGTGGTTGGGATTTGTCATGCAGGACCAGTATATAAATCACATTATGAATGAAACAGGAGCAACTGTCTTACTGAGAGGAAAGGGTACAGAAAATCTTGAAAGTCAACATGAAGAAGGTGTCATTCATGTCCGATATATGATTTAAAGTAGTTTATTGGTTCCATATTTTTGTAACACTTTCTTCATTTAGTTAATTGTCAAATACCAATAATACTATTTTGCAGAGTTGCAGCAACCGCTGCATTTACATTTGTCCTGTAATAATCCAAAAGGTCTTGAAGATGCCAAGGTTCTTGCTGAAAATCTTTTGGACACAATTGCCACAGAGTGCGGTGCCTCTAGGTAACTAGATTCTAGTCTAATAAGCTTAACCTATTTCTATGGGTGGTAATCCAGTGGTTTGAATTCAAAATACTGCTCTTTTTTATTTATTTATTTATTTATTTATTTATTTTCCCCAGAACTTGGCGATCAACTAATATTGGATATGTACCATTGTTTTATGTTAAAGAAATAAGTCTATATTTTCTCTGAATAATTCTTGTGTGAAACTTTTATGTAAATATGGTTTTATTATCATGGATACCTTTTATCTTTTTGTTCATATAACTTTTCAAAATCTGGAGCATTTATGGGTTTGCCTGGGAAACTAACATGGATAATGCTGCTATAGTCTTCCTTTACTCTATATATATATATATATATATATATATATAGAGAGAGAGAGAGAGAGAGAGAGAGAGAGCAATAGATGAAAAGCTTCATAATTCTTACGTTTGGCAGATATATTTCTACTTAAAATTTTCTCTGGAACAGGTCATCGTCATCTAAGGCTTATAATGCTGTCCCACCACCACAGAAATTGTTATCTGCAGTCCAGAGTTCCTTGAATGTGGTACAAGTAAATACTAATGCAGTCTCTGGTTTGACATCCTTAACTACGGGTTCTACTCCAATGCCACCTAGTTCCTCTTTGGCACAGTCTGGGCTGTCTAATGCATCTCTTCTGGGGACAGTTTCACAATCTGGGAGTTCACTCAGTTATGGGAAGCCTTCATCAAACACAAGTTGTCATTCTCAGCCTTCAATATCTAGCGGCACATGCTACAGTGGATATGGCGGGATATACCCCCAAGCTACACCATTACAACAAGTTGCCTTAGTTTTAAAACAGTCTCCTTCTCCAATTAATTATGCTTCTTCTGCTAATCCAACAGAAAAGATGCTGCCTGAAGTTCATTCAAAAGCCGAGAAAGAAAAAATGGCACCACCAAAGCGAAAGTTTCAGGAACTACCACTTACATCCAAGGGGCCTGCAAAATCTTTACAGGTATGCATATCCAATTATCCAGTGGCTAAAGAAATCCTTTTTTCCATTCAAATCCATCTAAAATATCTCTCTTCTTTTAAAGTTCTTGTGCACTGCACAAACACATTCTATCTGATTTCCTTTTGGATCATTTAATTTTTGGATTCATATATAGTCAGGTTATCATTTTCTCTCTGAAAATTACCATCTCAGTTGACTTTTCATTAGTTTAATCAGATTTGGGCTGTGGCTCTACATGTTTCAGATTTCATTCATTGCCGCTCCCAAATGTTACCATTGCTTTGATCACAACAGCTATCTGTACTTTATACAATTATTTTCATCTTTTAAAATGTCATTGTCATGCATTTTGAGCGTTGGGATAGGAAAAATATATGTAGCTGATCCCATGTACTTGGAAAAAGGCTTAGTTGAGTTGAGATGTGAAAAAAAAAAGTTTTCTACGTTGAAGTTGCTATTGAACATTTCAACTAAATAACAACTTTCCAATTTCAAGTAAATAACTTTCTCATTGTTGATACATTATATTGTCATATGACCAAAAAGAATAATAATTATAAAAAAAAAATAGTATTTTGCTATTTGCCACCAAGTCTTGGAGTTACCATTTAGTGAGTGAATACCAGGCTGACCGCACAGATCAAACTCTCTTGTTATCTGTTACCTGAAATTGTAGCATTTGCAATATAAGTTGTTTCTGAATTCAATTTCATAGCTTGTTACGAGACATTCAAGTCTAAAGATGAAAGATCTACTGATCTAGTCTCTTTTAGTTTGGTCATATGATGTATTTATTGTTGAGATTTCTTCTTTGAATTTGCTTGACTTCCATTTTCCAATTTGATCAATTACTACAAAAGGTTGTTGCAATAATGCAACATTTCACCTTTGAAGCAAGTAATAACTTGTATTAAATGGACCGGTTGATCCTTTATCATGTTCCCTTCTCTCCACTTCTTTTCCCCCATCTGGCACTACTGCAATTTAAAGAAGTTAAAGGGTGCTTTAGTTTACAAGTTGTGTAGAAAGGTAATGGACCTGTCGTTCTCTCCATTTGTTTTCTATTGAGCCAAGCTTTGTGTTGATATTTCTTTGCTTTAAACAAGGTTTCTTTCAAATTCTAAAGTAGTTGCAACCATACCTTCCAATCCCCACCTTTCCCCTCAAAGAAGAGAGAACAATATTTGTATGTAATTTTCTATGTACCTGAAGTACAGTGGATACCTAGGTAAGCAAATAGTCAATAAAACTTTACTTTCAAGGATTCTGTTCGCATTTTCTTCAAAGAGTCAGTCATGCATTTTTTCACTTATATTTAGTTAGGTTTTATGTTTTTCTCCCCCTTTTTCTGAGTTTTGACTTTTAGTTGCACTAACTTTTGCTACACATCATTCCAGGTATTTTCTCTGACCTTATATGAAGCTGACAGGCAATTACAGGAACTGTCTGTTGGAACCTTGGTTTGAATGATCATTGACAGGATTTTCATTTTGAAGGCAAAATGAGGAATAGTTGCTAACAGCGTAATTCAAGGAATTTGTTTGATCTAATGTTTTTGGTTCCTAGTTCTTAATCCTTGAAATGGCCACATGTCTGATTTATTTTGGATGCCTTCTCTTTAAATAGCCCCTTTTTTCTCCTCATGATGGTTCCAGTTCCAACCTTGCCATGTATTTAAGTGCTTTTTACGCCTACATCACCTATATCACAAGAGAATTGAACCCATTTTATTCTCTTCTCCCAGTCCAGCTATCTAAATAAGCTGATTATCTCACTGGTTATTAGTATTTGTTTTTCTATTTTATCTGTTTGTTTAAAGATATAGATTTGTACTTTAAACAGTTGCAGCATTGGAACATTTATGGTTTCCATGTTAATTTTTCATCTGTAATAACTACTATTGTGGTTTCTGGATTTTTCCCACCCTTCAGAACTCACTGCAGGGTTCAGAATTTCTTAAGCCAGGTACACTGCCGGGAGATAGTAATTTGAAAAGCATTTCAACCATGCCACCTCCAAAGAAATTGATGCAGCCATTCTCAAATGGGATGCCACCACCTCCTCCAAAAATGATGCCGCTGCCTCCATCACCAAAGTTCACATCATCCCCAGTGCTTTCAAAGGCTAATGGCAGGGATCCAGAGATAAAATCATCTTCCAATCCTCTCCCTCATAAATCAAGATCTGAGCCCGTCCCAGGTACTGAAAATTCTGAACATTTGGTCATCATTTTCATTGTTTTACTGCAAATGAGGGTAGGACTAGAAGTAGTTGCATGGCAAGGAAGAAAGTAGATTTTTCTCCTTGCCCGCTTCTAAGGTTGGTGCTTGTTGAAAAGGAATGAACCTTATCTTAAATATGCAAAACATACACACACACACACACACACAAGAAATAAATAACTGATGGAAAATCTGTTTGATAACTTTTGTCAATGTTGTTAGGAACTGCCTAAGTCCTTACCTACAGGTCTTAGGGCATCCTTAACCAACTCCAGTTTTGGCGTGTACCCACGCCAAATGTGCACCCCACTACAAATAGGAGACCTTTTTTCAAAAAAAAAAAAAAAGTTTTTTTATCATTTCTTTTTTAGTATTTATTTCTTTTTAATTAAATAATAAGTTTTTTATATGAATTTTAAAAGTAATTTAATTTTTCATTTTTAAAATATAAATTTATATTAATTTATAACTATTTTTTCATTTTTAAAATATAAATTTATATTAATTTATAACTAATACAATTTAATTTTTCTATATTATAATTTCTGAATAATGATTGTAATATTTTTAGTTTTATAATGTAATTTTAAGTTGAACTTAATGCATTATACTTTTTATATTGTATTTTTTATATTTAAGTTTTTATTTTTTTGTGTATTAATTAATTTAATGCTAATAGTAATATTATTTATTTATTTATTTATTTATTCCCTGATGTGTTTATTTATTAACTAATAAATATGTTAAGTAAAGTTTGTCTAAAAAATATTAATATTAAAAATAATAATACAAAATAATATAAAATAGAATAAAATGAAATATTTTAAGACTATGCTTTTTTGAATGAAAAAATACTTTAAATGTGTTGGAGATGCTTTTAGGGCATCCACAGTGGTTAGACCATTTTAGAATTTAATGTCTCTGTCATATTATGAACTCATTAAAGTTTTATTTATTAGACTATTTCTTTCATTAGTTCACAATTTATTATACTATATTGTGTGAGACTTACAATCACATGAGTACATTATTTACACTGTTTATAATGTTTTATTTATAAAATACATATTATTTTTCAAAATACCTATTCATTTACACTATTTCACATCAATTGATAATTCACATTTAAATTAAAAATTATTTATAAATATTTAAATTTATATAAAAATTATATTTTTTATTTTCTAAAATTATTTATTTCAAATGTCACTTTTTAAATTATTTATTTTTAAAATATCAATTTTTATTTTAAAAAAGTTATTCAAAAATATTATTAAAAATTATATTTTAATAATATATATGTGTGTGTGTGTGTATAATTTAAAAATAAAAAAGGAACTGCGTCGTCTTACTACGGTGCAATTCCTGAAAAAAACAAAAAAATCATTAAAAAAAGGAAGTGCATTGCACATTTGGTCAAAGGGC
>JAJIYU010008319.1:0-18123 GCA_030144865.1 Tinospora cordifolia | reverse complement strand
GTTCTTCTTTGGGTATTTGAGAACAAAATATCTGCTTCTACATGTAGGAATAAAATCTATGCTTGTAACAGTTGGTCTTCTTCTTTGTGCATTTCAATTCATCGATCTTCTTTGCTTGTCTTTCTTCTATTAATCTTCTTTTATTATTTGCAGAATTGTTGCAGAATCAACACAATCATCTGCTTGTAACTATTGTTGTTCTTCTTTGGGCGTTTGGGAACGAAATTTCTGCTTGTGCTGGGTACGAAATCTCTACTTTTGGGTTTGGTAACTGTTGTTGTTCTTCTATTATTATTATTCATTTTTGCTATTGACTTCTACTAAGGCTGACTTATTCATTTTTGCTATTGACCTATTTTTATTCTTCTATTTAGGAATTGATATATTTAGCTACACATGGATAAAAAATGGGTTCATATTTCAAAGTTAACTCTTACATCTAAAATTAGATAGCAGTATTTATTGCTTGCTTGCATTATACTCAAAGTTGTCTCAAGAGTATAGAGATGGTGCTCAAAATTTATCAATTTTGTGCGTGCAAGTTTAGAAAATATAGACATAATATCGTGTTCTTATACAAAATGCAAGAACTTGGATCGCCACCATTATAATTTAGTATATGAGCATTTAGTCATAAAAAGCATGGATCCTACAAATACTAATTGGTTTTTTCATGTAGAAAGGCTTGAAACATGTGGTTTCGTCTCCGAAGATATATCCATGAATGATACATACAAAATGTACAAGGACCATGCATATATTCAAAAAGATCATGATAAACAGAATGAACATACAATTGAAGAGGAAGACCTCAGACATTTAGTTGAAGAGGCAGACATATCTTTATATCTTGGTTGCTTGGAACATACTAAAATTTTAGCAACAATAGTTTTATTCAAGTTAAAAGCTTCATATGGTTTATCAGGCATTGGGTTTAATGAATTTTTTAAGATTATTGGTGATTTGTTTCCATCTAATCATGTTCTTCCTAGTTCTTTACAAACAACAAAAAGACTTCTAAAGCCATTTGATCTTGGGTATGAAAAGATACATGCTTGTATTAATGATTGTTGTTTATTTAGAAATGAGCTACATGATGTAGATCTATGCCCCAAATGTGGTTTGTCTAGATGGGAATCTAAGCACACTCAAAAAAAGACAAAAGTCACTAAGAAAGTGTTGCGTTATTTTCCAATAATTCTAAAACTTCGAAGAATGTATGGAGTGGCTAAAATAGCTGAACAATTGACATGGCATCAAAATAACAAAAGTACAAATGGGAAAATGAGGCATTTAGTTGATTCACTTGCATGAAAAACTATAAATGACAACGATGAATCTTTTGCATAAGATCCTAGAAATATTAGATTTGGATTGGCTACGAATGGTTTTAATCCTTTTTAAGACCTTAGTTCGAGGTATAATTGTTGGCCAGTAATATTAGTTACATATAACTTGCCTCCATGGTTGTGCATGTTGAAGGATAATTTAATGTTAACATTACTCATTCCTGAGCCGAAACAACCAAGAAATGATATAGATATTTACTTAGCACCTTTGATAGACGATTTGAAATTGTTATAGACAAATGGAGTTGACATGTATGATGCATTTACAAAATCAAAATTCAATTCAAGAGCAATCTTAATGTAGACTATAAATGATTTTCCTGCTTATGCAAATATGTCTAGGTGGTTAACAAAAGAAAGATTTGCATGTCCTATTTGTCGCTTGGATACTTGCTTTGAATGGTTACGTCATTGTTGAAAATTTCATACCTAGGTCATAAAAGATTTTTAGTTCATGGCCATCCATATTGAAAAAAAAGCTTGGTTTAATGGTAAACAAGAGCTATGAGGAAAACCAAAGTGGTTTACAAGTAAAGCAATTCTTGTAGATGTAGAAAATATTGTAAATGATTGGGGGAAGAGTACAAAAAGGAAGAGAAAGACAAAAGAGGAGGAACAAACATGAAAGAAGAAGTCAATTTTCTTTGAATTGCCATATTGGAAGGTATGCTTATAAACTTGTGTAATTGTACTTTAAATTCATTTATTTTGTGAAACATAATATGGATTCATTCTATTTCATAACATATGAAGTAATTAAGTCAAATTTATTCAGAGCTTGCTTTTACGTCATAATTTGGATGTGATGCACATTGAAAAAAATATATGCGATAGTATTATTCACACACTTTTGGATGTGAAAGGCAAATCAAAAGATGGATTCAATGCTCGTAGAGATTTGGAATGCATGAATATTAGAACTGAGTTACATGCTAAGAAGCAAGGAGATCAATTATATTTGACTGCTACAATGCACACTCTTTCAAAAGAAGAGAAACAATTTTTTTGTAAAAGATTAGCAAATTTGAAGTTACCTGATAGTTATGGGTCTAACATTGGAAATTGTGTGTCGATTAAAGACTGTAAGATACTTGGATTGAAGTCACATGATTGTCATTAGTAATGCAACAAATTTTGCCTATTTCTTTGAGAGGAGTTCTACCAAATGGTCCAAGATATACAATTTCACGACTTTATAGATTTTCTAATGTACTTTGTGATAGGATCGTTGATCGAACTTTATTATTGGACTTTGATGATTCAATAGCCGAAACTTTGTGCATTTTTCAAAGGTTGTTTTCTCCATCTTTTTTTGATATTATGGTTCACTTAACAATTCACTTGGGATGAGAAGCTTGTTTGGGTGGACTAGTCCAATATCGATGGATGTATCCATTTGAGAGGTAGAATATATATCACTTTAATGTGTTTACCTACTTTATTATATGTGTATCTTAGTCCATTGCTCACCAAATAATTGAATGTACTTATCTTTGTGGTGTTTTAGATTCATGAAAGTGCTAAAGGGCTATGTTAAGAATCGTGCACGACCAGAAGGTTATATAGCTAAACGATATCTTGCCAATGAGTGTACCATATTTTGTAGCAAATATATTGAGAAAGCACGTGGGGTAGGGATTCAATTGACACACAATGAAGATTTTAAAAATGAAGATGAAGAAAATGAAATAAAATTGGCGGGCTGCCCAATTCTTAGTAAAAAGAAAGTTGTCCTTCCGTTTGATATCTTGGATGTTGCTCACTATTATGTTTTATTAAATAGTTTAGAAGTTCAACCTTACATAGAGTAAGTATATTGTTCTTATAATCTATATCATAAATTATGAATATCTTAGTGTTTCATTCAAGTTGGAGCTAACTTTATGTTGTTTGTTAGAATGCACTTGAATGAACTTCGACATTCAGATAAAAGATTATTGTGGAATGAACATTTTTTGTATAAAAGACATATGGATGAATTTAATAGATGGATTCGTGATAAGGTAAACAACCATTTTTCAACATGCATCTCCATTTATCTTAGCAAAGTAGCACTCGTTATATTCTTTTTACTATGTGATCAGATTAAGGAGCTTGCTGAACAATGTTTCTAGTAAGCTAACATGGCTCACACTGGGGCCTAGGGAGCAAGTATTATCATGTCAGGGATATATAATAAATGGTCTCCGTTTTCATACAAAAGATGCAGAGAAATCCCGACAAAATAGTCGTGTTTCAGTTGAAGCAATAACTCTTTGCAGGTCTACTGCAAATGATCAATCACAATAATCTAGGGAGGTCACTTATTATGGAGTCTTAAGAGATATCATAATTCTTGATTGTCATACATTTCATGTGCCTATTTTTAAATGTGATTGGACTAATATTGTCAATGCTTTCAAGAAAGAAGAAGGATTTACATTAGTTAATCTTCATGAAGGCCAATCTCAATTTGATAAAGATCTATTTATTCTTGCATCACAAGCAAGGCAAGTTTTCTATTCTAGAGAAAACGAAACATCTAACTGGTATGTCGTTTTGAGAGCTCCTCCAAGAGGTTTTCATGAGTTACAAGCACATGAGGAAATTATAAACTTGACACATGAGCCTATGAATATCTCAACATTTGGAGATGGAAACGTTGAATACTATGCTAAGATTAACCTAAATGGCTCTATTTTGATAATAATGTAAGCATTAAGTTCTATACTATAACTGATTGAATTTTTTCTTGAATTTCTATTTGAGTTTATATGCTTGGATTGTGTATTAAATCCTACATTTTAATTATGTGACAGTTATTTATTGTATGTAAAGTAATTAGTTAATTCCTTTTCATTTTGTATCAACAAGCATATTATATCTTATATAGCCACTATGACAAAAAAGAAGACTTTAGAAGCTAGTGAAGTAAATATTTTATTTTTAGTGATATTCATAATGATGCATTTCTGGTCAAGTTATGTGAATATTATAAGACAAATAATTCTATATATATGAATGCATTTTTTTCCAGTCATACCTTCTTCTTGGATAATCACCTCCACAACCGTCATTGCTGCTATTGTTTTTCTTCTTTTCCTCACAGCTACTATTTTTCTTCTTTATTATAAGGTATCTACTCTTCATTCACATTTTCAACTTTCATCTCTTTCACGTTCATGACTTATAATACTTGTTGATTACTATTATAGCTTTTGGTTTAAAATAAACAATGTTGATTACTATTATAGCTTTTGGTTTGAGAATAATAAACAATGTGAAATTTCATCTCTTTCACGTATCCTTTTTAAGAAAAATTAATTTATAGGTCTAGGTGTCCAATCCCCTAGTGGGGCTAAGTGTTCTATGGATCGTGTAAAACTATGCATAGTGTCATTTTTAGTTTTGTTATTATATGCCTTTGTTAGATATTGAGTTGTTTTAACTATCAAAGTTGTTTTTTAGCTCTTATTCTTATTTTTTTTTAAAAAAAAATTAATCTAATTAAGTTCATTTTTTTATGTAGGTATATATAAAGATAGGAACGATGGAGAACTTGAGTTTATATGCTTGGATTATGTATCAAGATGAGACATGATGATCTTTCAAGAAGAATTTTTTATAATAGAACTTTTTATTTTTGTTTATTAGGATTAATAATGATATATATAGTGTAAATAATAATTACACTTTTTGATGGATTGCATATATGTTTGGCATTATGAAATTTATTATTCTTAAGTGATACTAAATGAGTCATTTGAAATGATAGGACAAATGTTTAATAATGTTTATTTTATACTATGAATTTACAGACACAGCTAAATATATGCAATATATATTGTAGTAAAATACGATTAAAAAAATTCACACATGTAACAATGTTCAGTTTTCATTGTAAGATACAGATATAACAACGTGCAGACGATTGTTGTGGAAATACTAGAGCTTGCACAACGGGCACATGTATGTTGTTAAGTAATGGACATACAACAACAACAACCACTTGACCATTATTTTAAGGTTAAAAGGTTAGGGTTTCCACAATGTTCGCTCGTTGTTATAACACGCCTACAACAATAGGTATGATGACCATTGTCGAATATGTGTTAAATGATTAAAGCATTTAACAACGTGCGAACGTTGTTGTAACCTTAGTTCTTAGATCGATACACAATGCATTACAACAACAGGCTCGTGACTGTTATTAAAGGTTAGGATTTCCACAACGTGCGCCTATTGTTATAACATTTCTACACTAACAAGCATAGTGATCGTTGTCAAATATGTGTTAAAAGATTGAATCATTTAACAACGGGCGAACATTGTTGTAACCTCACTATTAGACCGATACACAATGCTTTACAACAACAGGCTCATTACCTTGTTAAAAATAGTCAGTCGTTTAACAACATCCTGATCGACAACATCACCATGAACGTTGTCGTATGGGTATAACAATGAATATTACATTGTTGTAGGTGTCATTTCTTGTAGTAGCCTAAACGTACATAAGTAAACCATCCATGATGATTTAGAAACCCAAAAGCAATGATTCCATGTACCTAGCCAAAGTGATCATGTGCCCCCAAGCCATGCACACACTCTAAAACGTCTACCCTCTTGTATGTGTGTGTGTGTGTGTGCACACATGTGACAAACCCAATTAGAAGTTTATGAACATGATTGGCACCCATAAACAAACCCTAATCGTCGCACATGCTCACGCAACCAAATCAGAAGTTCCATGAAAAGGAAACTCTCCAAACTGCTAAGATCAAAAAGATTCACATGTAATTGAGCTAAAACACTGTAATACCCTAAATCCTCTGTACTCAATTAAATAAAATTTATCATTTATTTAGTGAAATTTGGGTGCAAAATGAAACCGAGCTCATTTCAAGGCTAAATTTGGCAGGTTTTTAAAACTCTCATTTAGTGCCCCTTAGGGACCTAGAACAACTTGAAATGAAGTAAGGTGACATGAACCAACTAGAAGATAACATATCAAAAAATTAGAATAATTAGCCAAGGTTAAGGTTTTCATTTGTCAAACGCCCTTTAGGGGGTCCAAATTAGAAAGAATTGTCATTTAGGGTACTTCAGAGGATCGAAATGACCCAAAATGAAATGGAATAACATGAACTAACAAAATGAATCACATATCCAAAAATTAAAACAATTGGTCAAAGTTAAGGTTTTCATTTGCCAAACATCCTTTAGGAGGGTTCAAATTAGAAAGAATCGTCATTTAGAGTACTTCGGGAAATTGAAATAACCTGAAACAAAAAGAAATGATATAAATTAACAAAATGAATGACATATCCGAAAATTAAAACAATTGGTCAAGATTTAGATTTTTATTTGCCTAATGACCTTAGTGGGTCTTAAATAAGGAAAGTTTTTGAGGAAAAATCACCTTGGGCCAAACCATACATTAAAATGTGCATTAGGTTCATGTGATTCTAAAACTATAAGATATAAATCATATTTCCATGTAAATAAGGAGATATTAATTTTTATTTGATTTTTGTGAACCCATTAAGTTATGGCCACCCCTAACATGTGCAAGTCACATGGGTGGAACACCATAATCTTGTCCACACCCTACCCTAAGCTCCATGGGACGTGTCCATTATTTGAAACCACGAAAAATGATCCCATGTGCCATATAAATGATCAAGTATGCCCACACCTATAGAAACCATGAAGAATGATTCCATGTTCCAAGATAAATGATTATATATACTAAAGTTACATATAAAAAGTCTCATAAGTGTGTGTGTGTTGGCACACATGTGACAAACTGAAGATAAAAGTTTAATGAAAGTGACTGATTTAAAGAGATATAGAAAGATTCCTTAACCTAAAAAAAATCAGAAAATAGAAACTTGCATCATGCTCACATGTGGAGCCAAACAGGGAGAGAATCCAAGGGAAATAAGAAACATTCCAAAGCTTTATTTTTGTGTGCTCATATTAGAAACTTATTTGATTTTATGAATCACAACATATTAGAATGTTTCCCTATTAACAAAGGATGTCCAAGAGAGATTAGAATGTATTCTAAACCTTTAATTGTGTTCACACATATAAAAGAAACAAATAAGGTTCAAAGATTTTGCTCACACTTTGATTGGAAACCTTAGCAGTGCCACTTGCCAACCATGAGCACGCTTGCCTTTCACACCCAAGCCATCCCCTTATGAGTTTGGAAACATGCCCAAACGTGGTGAACTGTCCTAGATGCCTCCCTTGTGCTTATGAACGTCTATAAATAACCCCTTCTGCCCACATTCATCTCATCTCAAAGCAAAGAGTAGACAGTTCCCTCTTTGCTTGTTCTTGTTCTCTTCTTCGTACTTCTTCTCACTCTCTTTTCTTTCTTGTATGAGAACTTCCTATTTTTAGTGTTTTAGAGAGTTGTTGAAGTAGTATTGTTGTTGGTTTAAAGTTCTGAAAGTGGTTAATAAGGCGAACCTCTGTCGGATTCAACAACAACTCAAATTAAGGTGGAGGGGATTTCTTAAACCTCTACTTTGCTATTTTAAATTTATAGCATGTTCATGTTTGTTTAAGTTTTAATTTTCGGCATGTCTTGTTTTAGTTTCAGCATGTTTAATCATATTTTAATTTTAGTTAGCATGTTTTTATGTTTTAATCACTCATAAGAGCATGTCATGCTTAGAATCCATGTTTAGGATTTAATTCAATGTTTCAAGCATGCGATGTAATGTTTTCATGCTTTCTTGGTTGTTTAAAATTCTGATATTTACATTTTGAATTTCTTTTATGATTATGTGATTCTTAAATATAAGAAATTAAAGATAAGAACCACGTACTGTCATAGTGACCTGTATGGGTGCTATGGGTGTTCTTAACACACACTTGGAGTATGTGGTTGCGAGGCGCAACTAAGGGATACTTGGTATGTGGCATCCAATGGAAAGTGACAAAGAAATGTCTTTCCACCTTAAAGAGGGGTATCTAAATTAAGAACATTAAAGGAGTAGAACCCCTTTCAATCTTAACATCAACTACAACCAAAAAGTTGCTTGAATCACTTAATGCATTAAAGTGTTTAAATTTGGATGTGCTATTGATTTGAAATAGTAACTTAGTTGTTTAATGAATGATCCACAGGGCTATGTGCTCACTATTTCCTTTTATTTTTTAAGAAATTGACTTGAATCATAAAGGCCATGAATATTAGATTATTTCTAAGTTTTGAAAGTCCTATTTTAAGGGCATGTTGCCCAAATTTTGAATTTAAGACTTCCGCTGAATTTTATTTAAGTTTTGAAAGTTATGTACTTGAGTTTTGATTTAAGAATGTAACTTTCTTTATTTTATTTTAATAAATAAAGAGTTTGAAGTATTCATTTATCTAATTGTATAACCTTATTGAATTAAAATTTAATACATTATGATGTATCCATGAACATTTTTAATAAGTGTTTAAATAAAGGAACTGAGATGTAAGTTGTGTACTTGTAAATGTGACATAGGACCCAACCCGCATTGTGCCTGAGCTTAAACTTGTCTCTTGGAGGTTGAGGTGTTACAAATACCCCTTTGTGGTGTGCCAGCCATAATGGAACCAAGATTAGAAGCTTCCTCACTCACATCTTGATTTGATTCACTTGCTAATTTGTGAACCTCAACCTTAGCAACAATCCAAAACATGGACCTAGGGTGTACACGCACACCTTGACGCCAAAAGGGAATTGTTACCATTTGATGCATGTGTGGTGCCCAAGCAAACAAATTAATTAGGAAAGATTCTTGCTCACGAAGTCCCACCATTGAAGGATGTCCCAAATCATATTAGAAGCCTTCCAAAACTGATTTGATACTCACACATAGATAGGAACTAAATAAGAATCCAATATATGTTCACCCTTAGATTAGAAAGCCTTAGTGGTCCCATGACCACATTTGCCCTATTCTATGCAAACCATCCCCTTTTAGCTATGGCAAGTTGCTCGATTGTGAGCTACCCAAACTGTCCACTATGCCCTCTTGAAAATCTACATAAACCCCCCTTGTGCTCACTTCTTCTTCATCCTAAAGAATGAGTTGAGATTCCATCTTAGCTTGTTCTACGCCTCCTTCTTGGCAAACCCTTCTCACTATCATGTGTTCTTGAGTGATTTTCAATTAGAAGTTAGGATTTTAGATTACTTTTACATTCTTGAAGTTGTTGGTTATTCTTGAAGTGCATAGAAGAAAGGAACCACTGCTGAAATTTTGAGAAAATGTTTTATAAGGTGGATGGAATTTCCTACACTTCTACTTTGTTGGTTTGAGTTTTTAGTAAGTTCATGCAGCTTTTATTTTCAATTTAGTACGTTTAGTTTCAGTTTTCAACTTATTTAATCATGATTTAAATTTAGTTTATCATGTATGCATGTTTTAAGTATTCATGATGTCATGCCATGCTTAGTTTCCATACTTACATTTGATTTGAATTATGAAGCATGCTATGTATTATTTTCATGTTTTTTTTATGTTTTGTTCTTAATGTTATTATACTGATTTTAGATTTATGAACATGTGAAAATTAAGTTTAAGGTCTTGACGTTTATGAACCACGTACTGTCATAGTAATCAAAGTGATGCTATGCGTGTTCTTTATATATACTTAGTGTATACTGCAATATAGACATAATCCTTTTGCCAATGGAATATGACAATGAATTGTCTTTCCATTCAAGAATGAAGTATTTTGATAAGAACATCAAGGGATTAGAACCCCTCTCAGTTTTAACGTCAACAATAACCAAAGATGTTTTTTTGAATCACTTAATGTGTGTAAGTGTTTGAATTTGGATGTGCATTTGATTTGAATTAGTAATTTAGTTGCTTATGGGATAATCCACTGGGCTATGTGCTCACCCCCTTCCTTTCGTATTTTTCAAGAAATTGAATCATGAAGACCACTGAAATTAGATCGGGTTCTAAATTTGGAAATTTACATGCAAGGGCATGTTACCAAAATTTTGATTATTTAAATTAAGACTTCAGTTGAATTTAATTTCTATTTTGAGTTATGTACTCTTTTTTTATTTCTTTTAAGTATTTAAGATTCAAAGTATGTACTTCTTTATTTTATTGAATAAATAAAGATTGAAGATTTCTTTTATCTTCTTGTAATAGTCTTATTAAATTAAAGTTAAATTGTTTGGGTTATGTGCTCAGTATAAATTAATAAGACTTAAGATAACTGAAATAGAATGTAATACAAGTTGTGTACTTGTAAATGTAATACCTGCCGAACCGCCTAATGGTTAGGTCCAATTAAAAGCCTCAGGGGTTGAGTATTATAAAGGTAATATCAGAGCCTAGGCTTTAGATGTTTTGGGCTAAAAATAGAAAGTCCATCCTAAATATGTGTTGTTGCGCTAGAAAAGAAAGTCTAACCTAAACATGTGTTATTGGTCTAGAATTAGAAAGTTCAATCTTATAACCAATGGTGATATTATATTTAAAAAGTATTAACTCAACTAGTTTTGACTTTTTCATTGAGTTAAAATTAGAATGCCCTTCCTTTTATTTTTGAAATTGAAAACTATTTTGGAACATGTTTTCAAAAAGGAAATATGTGTTTTGAAATTTTTTGTCTAGATACAAAGATTGCAAATTGAGCTGATAGTGGGTAAGTCTTATCTTGAATAAAGCTAGATATTGTAAGGGAGGTCGGTTATCCTGCCTTGGAAAGTGCAGCTGCTAAGCAAACTTCGGGTTCACCGCCCAATCTGAAGGTTGTCCCACCAGCTTATACGAGTAGCCTGAGTTGAAGAACACCTTTATTTACTATGAAAAGAGAATTAGAACGTGGAAAATTAGAACAAAAAACTAACTAGAAGTCAAAAAAGATGTCAAATGTGGTATCTTGACTAGAAAAAGGTTGTGAGTCGACCAAATTGAAACCCTAGGTCTGGGAAGTGACCTTAGGTAAAAACATGGGTGGAACCGTGGAACAGTAGATCAAAAGCATAAAACTTTAGGACATAGGTTAAAAACTGAAAATATGCGAGAATAGAATTATTATTTGGTTAGGACATGAAATCGTGAAGATTTTGTATCTTTGGTTTCTATGTAATATTGGATGCATAGGGATTCGGGGGTATAAAGGAAGCCTGGACTTGGAAAATGACAAATCATGTTTGGTGAATGATCGGTAACTTTGGAAGAACTTATTTTTCTATGCTTGGCTAGTATGGGACCATCAGATATAGTGGGTTCAGGAAACCTTATTTATCAGACGCTTGCACAATTGTTTAGGTGTCGCAATTTTTTGAGTGAAAGTCTAACTAGAAGGGGTAGAGTGGTATGAGACACTTAAACTTGGAAGCTTAGATGGAAGCCTAGAATTTTGCTATGCTAGCATAAAATTGTTTGATTGTATGATTGTTTGAAAAGCATGCCTGATTTGTTTATATGTACCTCATACGAAACCAAATCTTGTACCCAAGAACAAAAAAACCTAGAAGCATAAACTGTTAGGTCACTGAACGAATCGAGAAACTAGAGACATGATAGTGTGAACGCTTGATGAGACAAATACTGACAAGGTGTTAAATTTATAAACAATGGCTGGAACAAGAAGATATGCTACTTGATCCACCACTTCTGACAAAACACAACAAAAGGATCAGGAAATACGTATTAGCATGGAGGCCCAAATGGTGAATATGATGAATGAAGTTGCTCTCAAGGTTCTAGATCAACTAATGAAGGTTCTACACCAGATACTCTCTCAAGCAGTTCCTCGGCCTCAAGTACTTGAACCCATCCCATTTCAGCAACCAGCACTTGTGGCCCCAACTCCCGAATCTTAGAGGGCTTAGGAGGATATAGATGATGAGAAACAAAGGAAGATGCTAATAGAGCTACAGAAACTCCACCTTCCACATTTTGAACGTACAACCGACTGTATCATGGTGGACCACTGGTATCAAAAGATGGAGGAACATCTAAATGTGTTGAAGGTAATTGGGTCAAGAAGGTTGGCACTGGCCACACAACACTTCAAGGAACCGACCAAAATTTAGTAGGATATGATGAGGATGGACCCTAACATGGATTTTGATCCTATGAGCTAGGAGAAATTCACGAAGATCTTTTATGAAAAGTTCTTTCTGGAAGCAACCTTAAGCAAGCTACAGGAAGATTTCATTCGGTTGAACCAAAGAGAGATGATTGTAGCCGAGTATGAACAAAAAGTTCACTAAATTGACCAAATTCTCACCAAATCTGATCAAGGAGAAGAGAATGAAGGCCAATCATTTTGTATAGGGTCTCAAGACTGAGATCAGGAAGATAGTGAGAACACTGAACCTAAGGACTTATAAAAACATCGTAGAAAAGGCCCTAACACTAGAGCAAGAGCTCAACCTTGAACAACGGGTGAGGGCAAAGAACAAACAAGCCAGGAATGAAAAAGATCATCAAGGGGGCCTAGAAAAAGAATTGGAGTGGTGGGAAGGTACCACAAAAATAAGGTTAGACCCCGAAGGAGTTTAAGCCACAGGCCAGGGGACAAGGGTGGTGTTATGTGTGCAGACAATCATCTCGCTAGGGATTAGCCCACTACTCTTGTTAAGGCTACTCAGCAGCAACCACCATAGGGAGGAGGTCAGAACAATCTTCTTCAAGGGAGGCAACCGCAGTAGAATGCCGATAAGGGGCAAAACTAAGGTCGTGGACAAAACTAGGCTAGAATGTTTGTTGTTGAAGCTCAAGAAGACTAGGTCCCTATAGTGGAAGGTCCATTTCTTTTGTTTAATGTTGCTATGAGACTACTGTTTGACTCGGGTGCCTCCAAGTCTTTAATCTCTAAAGAACTAGCTAATAGGTTATAACTTATGACAAAAATACTACTCATAACTTTGAATGTGTCCACACTAATAGGGACTATTGTGACTTCAAAAAGAATGTGAAGTTATAACCTAAGGTTCGTGGATAAACTGAATGGGTATAAACCTGTAACATCTCGAAAAGCTTATATGAAATTAGAATTTTCACTTAGAAAATCATACGAAATTGACGAATGAAAATTTGGACAAGTCATAGTTTACCCAAATGAGGAATAAAAATCAATTTAGTGGATTTTTGGAAGAAAATATATAAATATAATGCATCACATGAGATATCATAGCCAAAAATTTAAGGATATGTGCAATTTTTTAAGAAAATAGGATTAGAAAGTCAATTGGGATCGAGATTTGGCAAAAATCTGAAAAGAAAGCAAGAAATTCGGCTGAAAAATCAAAAAAAATAAACTTAAAATACATCCTACGGCCCACAATCAATCTGCCAAAATCCAACAAATGGGATTAAAACCAAACCAAACGCCCGAGTGCACCGGATCATCAAAATTCAACGGCCAGAGATCCGCGTACGAAACTTGAGGATGATCGTGCAGCCAGAACGAAATTCGTTGATCGTGAAATGAGATCCACACACTATGATCGAGGATCATCCGATGGTCGAGATTAGAGCTGCGTTGGCTAATCACGAACAGTGTTGTGCTCGAGGATCATCCAACGGTCCAGATCGAAGTCATTTTGGATTGATTGCGATCGTTGATGCACTCGAGGATCATCTAACGATCCAGATCGAAGTCGTTTGATTTAATCGCGAAATGGTGATGCGCTCGAGGAAAATCCAATGGCTAAGATCAAAGGTCCAATTTCTGTTGATTGATCTCGTCTCAATTTCATTCATTCCAAAAATAAGAGTTAAATTTTCCTCTTGTTTTCTCTAAGCCTTCTTCTTGGCACCTCTTCCCATCTTTCCTTCTTGTGTGTGTGAGAAATCCTTCTCTCGAATTTGGGGAATTAAGTTGGGCAATCTTCATTGGCATTACTACGTGGGAGGAATTGCTGCTGAAATTTCGGAAGAAAGCATCACTAGGTGGAAGTAATTTCTAGAACACCCTTCTGTTCTTATTTAGATTCATGGCATGCTCATTATTGTGTGTTTTTCATTGAATTCAAAGATTTTCAACTTCAGTTCTAAAATTTTACATGTTTTTTTCAGTATTTAAGTTTTGATTCATGTTTGAACAATCATATCATCCATACCATGTTAGTATCATGCTTAGGCTTTTAAATTAAAGTATGATGCATGTTTTATGAGTGTTTCATGAATTGACTGTGTATATTCTGAATTTTAGTTTGATTTCATATTATGAAGTTTATTTTATGAGATCATGATATGAAAATTAATCTAAAACGATGGTGATAATAACCACATACCATCATAGTGGTCAAGGCGACATTATAGATGTTCTTTTCATATTAGTTAGGTCATATGGTTTTCAGACCTAAGTACTTGAGGGTTGTGCACCACTAATGGGTCACCATGTGTAACGGGTTGATGCCGACATATGCCACTAACAGGTTGATGCCGAGTAGGCCCTATTTACTTATTTAAGAGCATCAAGGGCCCTTTTAGTCTGAAACTCGACCTAAACAAATTGTTGTTTGAAACACCTAATGATTGTAAGTGTTTGAATTATGATTGTGTTATAAGTTTGAATATGAAAGATGGTTGTTCGAAAAGGATCCACTGGGCTATGTGCTCACTCCTTCCTTTCTTATTTTTCAGGAACATGAACCCATGGAGCAGTTGAATATAGATAGTTTCTTAGGAAGTTTTTACATTATTATATTTTTAATTTTTAAGGGATTTTGCCCAAAGTTTTTATGTTTTCTACTGAAAAGAATTTTGAAGTCTTCCACTGTAACTATTAGTTCTTTTTGAAGAGTTTAGTACTTTCAATTTCTATTATAAATAAAATAGTTTGAATTTCTTTATCTCTTTTAATTTTTCTTGATTTTATTAAAAATTTTGTATTCTTGAATTTTATACAAAGGCACGAGATATTGAAAAGAAAAGAACAAGTGTGTGTCACTTGTAATGTAGCACCGGCCTGACCCGCCGTTTTGTTAACTCCATTGTCAAAAGAACGGTGGCAATGTGCACTGCTTAAAAGATACAGGGATTGGGGTGTTACAAATGTTGTATCAAAGCCTAGGCATTAGTTGCTAGGCCAAAAATAGAAAGTTTCCTCTAATACCAAAGGTGGTATTAGAGCTCAGTTAGTAGATGAACTGAGCAAGAATTGGAAAGTTACTTTGATACCAATGGTGGTATCAGAGCCTAGGCTTTAGGTGCCTTGGGCTTGAGATAGAAAATCAAGCCTAAACATGTGTTGATTAGGCTAAAGATAAAAAGTCAAACATTAGTTGCTTGACAAGAATTAGAAACCCAAATTAGGGCTTCACCTTGAATTGAATTTAGAATGCCCTACCTTCTATTTTTGAAATTAAAGAACGTTTTAGAATGTGTTTTCAAAAAAAAATATATATATTTTGAAAATATTTTTGTTTGGATACAAAGACTACAAGTTGAGCTGATAGTAGGTAAGTCTTCTCTCGAATAAAGTTAAACATTAAAAGGGTGTGGGTTATCCCGCCTAGAAAGTACGGTTGCTAAGCAGACTTCAGTCTCACTACCCGATTTGGAGGTTGTCCCACCAGCTTATATGAGTAGTCGAATTTGAAGAACACCTTATTTTCAATAAAAGGAAATTAGAAGGTGGAAAATTAGGGCAAATAGAAGTCGAAAAAGATGCCAAAGGTGGTATCTTAACCAGACAGAGGTTGTAAGTCAACCAGAACCAAACCTTAGGTCCAGAGAAAAGACCGTAGATAGAAATAGGTGTAGCCATGGGTGGCACAATAGATCAAAAACATAAAACTCTAGGACATAGGCTAGAGACTGAAACTTGTGTGAAAACAGAAAATTGTTTGATCAGGACACGAGACCGGGAAGCTTCTATAATTTTTAGTTTCTATGTAGTATGGGATGCATAGGAATTCGGGGTTATGGAGGAAGCCTGGGCTTGGAGAATGATAGACCATGTGTGGTGAATGATCGGTAACTCTGGCAGAATGGGTTTCTCTATACTCGCTGGTATGGGACGGTTGACTATAGTGGGCTCAGGAACCTTAGTTATCGAGCAATTCGCGAAATTTTTTGGGTGCAACTCTGTTCTGAGTGAAAGCCTAAGTGGAAGGGGTAGAGCAGTATGGGATACTTGAACTTTAAAGCTTAAGTGGAAGCTTGGAACCTTACTATGCTAACTTAATTGTATGATTGTGTGATATGAATATTTTTCTATTAATTTGCTTTGAGATCAAATCGTGTACCTAATACGCATGAAAAGAACCTAGAAGAACGACTTTAGGCCACTAAACAAATCGAGAACCTAGAAACTGAATCTAGAGTCATGATAGTACAAATGTTTGCTATCAAGATGAACTGGGAAGAGTTCAATGAGGTCTTCCACAAAAAGTTCTCTCTAGAGATGACACTGTGGAAGCTACAAGAGGACTTCATCAGGTTGAATCAGAAGGACTTGACTATAGCTGAGTACGAGAAAAAGTTTACTAAATTGGATAAGTTCTCTCAGGAGTTGATCTAAGAAGAAAGAATTAAAGCTAATTGGTTTGCTCAAGATCTCAATATTGAGATTCAAAAAGTGATTATGACTATAAGCTTAAAGACATACAAGGATCCTAGGGCATGAACTCAACTTAGAAAAAAGGTTGAGAGGAAAAGAACAAGAGGCCTAGTAATGGAATAGAGAACCAAAAGGCCTAGAAAAAAACTAAGAGTGGTGGAAAGGCACCACAAACCTAAAAATAGGGGCAGAACAAAGACGAGTCAAGGGAAGAAGCTAAGAGGCTGGGATTACGTTTCGTATGCAGGCAAAAGGGTCATTTGGGAAAAATTGCCCAACTGCACCAGCTCAGGCTTCCCAGCAGCAACAACAAAATACTCAGGGGGAAAGTCAAGATGGGTAACCTCAAGCCAGATAGAATCAGAATGTCAATCAAGGGCAAAACCAGGGCTGTGGTCAGAACCAAGCCAGAATGTTTGCGGTTGAAACTCAGGACGACCAGGCCCCTACAGTAGAAGGTACGTTCTTATTGTTAAATGTTGTTGTGAGACTGTTGTTTGACTTGGGTGCCTCAAAATCTTTTATCTCTGAAAAACTAGCTAATAGGTTACAACTTGCGACAAAAATAATGCCTGTGACTTTAAATGTGTCCACACCAATAGGGACCATTGTGACTTCAAAAAAAATGTGTAGTTGTGACCTTAGGTTTGGGGATAAACTTTTAACCGTCAACCTATATACCCTACCTTTCTATGGCTATAATGTAATCTTGGGGATGGATTGGTTAGACCAGTACCAAGCCCAAATATATTGTCCTAAGAGACAGGTAATCATAACATTACCTTCTGGGGAGATCTTTAAAATCAATGGGGATATGTGGAGACTACCAAGGAGTCCAACCCTAGCTTTGTTAAATTGTTTGAAGCAGACGAATGAGTTCGAGGAATTCTCTGAAGAAGAACCTACTAACTTGAAGAATATTTATGACCTAGCTATAGTTAGTGAGTACGAGGATGTGTTCCCAAATGACTTACCTGTACTACCACCAGCTAGAGAGTTAGAGTTCAAGATTAAACTTCACCCTGAAACCAACCCTATAGCCATACCTCCTTATAGAATGGTGCCAATAGAACTAATTGAGCTAAAAACTCAACTGGACGAGCTCAGGTAAAAAGGTTTCATCAGGTCGAGTGAATCACCCTGCGGAGCCCCAGTATTATTCTTGAAAAAAAAGGATGATTCCTTGCGACTGTGTGTCGACTACTGGAAGTTGAATCAAGCTACAGTAAAGAATAAATATCTTTTACCAAGGAT
>JAJIYU010008318.1:0-18114 GCA_030144865.1 Tinospora cordifolia | reverse complement strand
TTGTTCCATTATATGCATAATTACAAAATAATTATTATACAAATAATATTTAATAATTTCACTTACCTTATATCATTTGTTTGATCATCCTAATACTAAGATTTCATTTGCTTCCAATTATTTTAGAATCTTTCTCAATAAATCTTATTTTCTCGTTTTTCCTACATAATTTTTCACTCAGGAGTCTCAAGAAACTGTTACTTGCTTGCGACTTTATTTATTTTTAAGTTATTTGATAAAATTATGAGGTATTCCAAAAATCAATTCAAAAGAATGTATTAACAACTTCTAAAAGAATTACTTATTAATATATGTACATGGGAAACAAGTAAAATAGAAAATTAGAAAAGTTTTTAAAATGAAATCAACCTAAAAGATTGTATTAACTACTTCTAAAACCTTTACTTACTAATTGTTATGTATAGGAAACAAATAAAATGGGAAGGAAAAGAGTTTTAAAAAGATTTTTACAAGGAAAACACCCCAAACTTGCCAATTCATGCTCATTGGAACTCTATATAAACCCAAGCATGAACCCCATTCTCTTCATCCTAGCAAGAACAAACAAATTCTTTCTAGCTTTCTTCTTGGCATTCTAATTCTGTGCTAGAAGTTTCGTTGAGCAACCAAGAAGATTTGAAGGTTCAACAGATGTTTCAAAAAGCTTATTCCATCAAGGATCAAAAGGATTAGCGTATAAGGTGGAGATGATTTCTAAGTTTTACTTTATTATTTTGACTAAAATAAAGTGCATATGTGTTTTATTTTAAATATGAATGTTATATGCACATGCTCTATTGGACTTGATATTCTATGAATATGCATGATACTTAGAATATATGATCAATGATGCATGATATGTATGATAATATGAACTATGTAGCATAACATGCTCAAGAATGTTGTTAATTGATTACTACCATGCTTATGTATTGTATGCCTAATTTAATTTGATTAATTGTGTGATTTATCACTAAAGAAATATTAATAAAGATCCTAATGACATATCGGTATGATAGAAGATTTAGTTATGGGTACTTCCAACCCAAGGTGGTATTCAATAATATGGGACTAGTATTCAAGATAAGACTTCACTCCCTGAGATAAGGTTATGAATAAGTAATCGGCCTATGGGGGTTACTTTCGATATTCTAGAACTTAATGGGGGATACCAAGGAAAATTCTTTTGGTCTTAACATCAACTATAAACAAGTAATTTGTTTGAATCACATAATATATGAAAGTGTTTTGACATGCATAGTTTGTTTGGACGAAA
The DNA here is from genome assembly GCA_030144865.1 of Tinospora cordifolia. Classification (NCBI taxonomy): domain Eukaryota; kingdom Viridiplantae; phylum Streptophyta; class Magnoliopsida; order Ranunculales; family Menispermaceae; genus Tinospora; species Tinospora cordifolia. Next base: position 16,838 of record JAJIYU010008318.1, on the reverse strand, counting down.
TAATGATTTAAATATTTGAAAAGATCTACTGAGCTCTCGAGCTCACCCTCCTTTTCTAACATTTTATGAGACCAAAGAAAGATGTTGCATGATGGTTTTAACTCAAAGTCCATAAAGTGTTTAAGCAGGGCGTGTTGGCCCTAAGTCCTTTTGTCAATATTTAGGATTTTTTTTGCTTTAATTAACGTGAAGATTTTGTAAACTCTTGAATATTTGAATATCAAATAAATGATGTTGATCTATCTATATCAATGATTCTATTCATGTGTTATGAAATCAGTTTATGAATTATTATTACGCAAGAAGTCTCTAAAAGTTGAGACTTAGAAAATAAAAGAGATAGAAACGTGACATCGTCGGCCTCCTGGGCAGCCTAAGGAAAAAAAAGGAATCTCCAACGAAATTCGCATATGCCGATAATGTGTAGTACAAATAAGGTAGGGGAGGCAGTGTGTTACAAAGGTGATATTAGAGCTCAATTGGTAGAATACTAGGCGAAAGGAACTACTTTAATACCAAAGGTAGTATCAAAGCTCAGTTGGTAGATGTCATGGGCAGGACTTAGAACGAGTTGACTCATAACGAGTCGGGAGCTTAGGATGTAGCTCACCAAGTAAGACCTTTACTTTGATTCAATTTAGAATGCCCTACCTCCTGTTTTGAAATTGAAAATCGTTTTGAATTGCAAAGATTATTTTTCAAATGATATATATGTTTTAAAATGTTTTATTTAGACACAAAGATTACGAGTTGAGTTGATAGTGGGTAAGCCTTGTCCTGAGTAAAGCTAAACATTGAAAGGGAGATGAGTTATCTTGTTCGAGAAAGGTTAGTTATTTAAGCTGACTTTGGCTCGCCACCTGATCTAGAAGTTGCCCCACCAATTATATGAGTAGTTAGAGTTGAAGAACACACTTATTTTTTACTAGAAAACTAGGAGGTAGCATTAAAAGACAAAGTGAACTAGAGTACAAAGATGGAACCAAAGGTGGTATTAGAAAAGGAATATGGGTTGTCGGTTCGATAAAAACTTTTAGCCAAGTGATTGAGACCCTAGGTTTAGGAAAAAAAACATAGGTAGAAACTTGGGTGTTGCTAAGGGTAGCACAATAGATCATAGATGAAAACTTCTAGGACAAAGGTTAGAGACTGAAAATACGTGAAAACAGAACATTTGATTGGTAAGGACATGAGATCAGGAAGATCATGCATTTCTAATTTTTATGTAGTATGAGACGCATAGGAATTCGGGCATATGGATGAATCTTGGACTTAAAGAATGACGGGCTATGTTTGGTTAATGATCAATAACTTTGGAAGAGCTTTTTTCCTTATGCTTGAGTGATATGAGATGGTCAAGTACAGTGAGGGCTTGAGAGACCTTAGTCGTCGAAACATTTGCAAAATTGTTTGGGTGTGGTGAGATCTCTGAGTAGAAGTCTATGTTGACGAACAAGGGTGATATGAGATGCACGAACTTAGAGGCACAAATGAAAGCTTAAAATTTTGCTATGCTAGCATGAAATTGCGTTATTGAATGGTTGCCTAATTGTTTAAGTGCATGCTATGTTCAAACTTTATATATCACATGTAATGTGATCATGAAACCAAATACTATACCCAACAACATTAGAGGGCCTTAAAATCCTCAAACAGAACTTAGAACAATAAACTTATTGGTCACTAAACAAATTGAGAACCTAGAGATATGAATCTAGTATCATGATAGCACGAACGAAACAAAACCAAAACTTGAGGAAATGAATACAACATATGATATAGGAAATACAACCGCTTTTTCAAGTCTGGAAAAACATTTTGTATCCCGAGGATAAGGAAAGATGAGTTGTGTACCCCAGATTAATATTCTCCTTGAAAAATACCTTATCGGATACTAAAATGGATTTGACTCGTAGGTAATGGAAAGAACCCAAGGGAACATGACAAGAGAAGAAAACATTGATGCATCTGATCAAAGAGACCAAGGGGCTCTTGTGGCAACAACAACTCCCATGGAAATTCTATGGCCAGAGATAATGGTAGAAATTACTCGACAAGTGGTTGAGCAAGTGAGAGGACTCTACCTCCAGTACAACCATAGCCCAATGTTCAGGATCATCAAGTGTAATTACCAAATGAACTGAGAGTGGAAGTCAAGAGGCTAGTCATTCCTCTAAGGCTGACTACATCCGAGGGAATGATAGTTAGGGCCAAATCAATCAAGAAAAAATCAACTTCAAGCGATCCCTAAAGAATCGAAGTAAGGGACTATAAGAGACGAAGGATGAGAATAAGAAATAGAATCCTCAGACATAGTCTAATAGTAAGAGAAAGGAGCAGTTGGAGCAAGCTAGACGTTAGGAGTTATGTTCCGTTGTAGCCAATTGGGACATATAGCAAAGGTTTGTCCTACTATGACTCAAGCTCCTCAACAACATGTACAAACCAACCATGCTAAAGAGGAGCAGGCGAAACAAACAAAAAGACTAGGGCTATGTTTACTTTGCAGGCAAAGAGGACATATAGCGAACAATTGCCCTATAGAAGCACCAGCTCAAGTTCTTAGTAGTAACAATAGAAATACAATTAGATAAACAATTATGACGAAATTTATTTTAAGGGTAAGTTTTAATACCCAAAATTTTGACAAAATTACTAGATTATTGAATAAAAAGAATTTGAATGAAATAAAATATTTTATTACAAAATATGTATTTCCAAATTTTTCATCAGGAATGCCACCAAAGAGACAAGTAGAATTCAAGATTCAAGTTCACACTAGAACTGGTCCTTGGACTTAGCTGGACAAGCTCCGAGAAGAGGGATTCATCAAACCAAGTAAATTACTAAGGGGACCTTCGCGTTTTTTGTGAAAAAGAAAGATGAATCCATGAGATTATGTGTCAACTATTAGAAGATGAATCAGACGATAGTAAAGAATAGGTAGCCTTACTTAAGATAGAGGATTTATTTGAGAGAGCCACCAATTTCTCTAAGATTGGCCTTAGGATAGAAAATCAACAGTAAAGGATAAGGAACCCTTACCAAAGATAGATGACCTATTGAAAGAAGTCACCAATTTCTCTAATTAATTGATCTTAGGTTAGGATATCACCAATTGAGAATCCCAGAGTTAGATATACACAAGACAATCTCTAGGACTTGGTGTAAACATTTTGAATTTACAGTCATGACATTTGACTTAACCCAACCCGACAACATTTATGGATCTGATGAACAAAGTGTTTGGGAAATACCTGGACTAGTTATAGTAGCACTTATTGATGATAATGTAATCTACTCTAAGTTGGAAGTTGAATGTATAGAATGCTTGAGGAGACACTTAGGAGAAAATGCATTACATGCTAAGTGCCAGTCTTGAGTGAGGATGGTCAAGTTCCTTGGCTATATAGTGTAGTAGAAGACATCCCGGTAGACTCGGAAAGGTGGAAGCAACCCAAGATAGTTACAAAGATTTAAAATTTCTTAGGCTTAGCTGGATATTAATCAAAATTAGCCAAATCCATGACTAGATTGATAAGAAAAGGAGCCAAGTTCCATTGGGAGGAGATAGACATCCAAGATGATGCCACATACGAGGAAGTGACAATCGTAATCCTGGACCACAAAGTACAAACCTTGAGAACAAAAGACATTCTCGTAGTCAAAGTTCTTTGGAGGCATTATGAAGTGGAAGAGGTAACCTAAGAGTTGGAAAACAAGATGAAAATAAAGTACCTAGAACTCTGCTTCAAGAATGCATGACTAAACAATATCAGAACAAGTAAGTATAAATTTTAAAGATGAAATTTACTTTAAGGGGTTAAATTTTAATACCCCAAAAATTTTTTAAATAATTAAAAAATAAAATAAAATACAATAATTTAAATGAAGTAAACAAGAGAATTAGAAAGGTTTCAAAAATGAAATCAACTCAAAAGAATGTATTAACAATTTTTAAAATAATTACTTTTTAATATATGTGCGTGAAAAATGTTAGAAAGATTTCTATAATGAAATCAACCCAAAAAATGTATTAACAACTTTTAAAACCTTTACTTACTAATTCTTATTAATAGGAAACATATAAAATGGAAAATGAAAGAGTTTTAAAAAGGTTTCTACAATGAAGACACCTCAAAGTTGCAAATTCATGCCTATTGGAACTCTATATAAACCCAAGCATGAACACCATTCTCTTCTTCCCGGCAAGAACAAACCAATTCTCTTCTTGCTCTCTAACCTCTTTCTCGGCATTCTTTTCATTCTTTGGTTGTTCTAGACTACAATTAAAGTAGTAGGAAGGTACAAAAATAGAGGTTTGCAGAAATTCTGTGATCAAAGTTGTGTTGAGCAACCAAAAACTTGTGCCATCAAGGATCAAAAGGATTAGCATATAAGGTGGAGATGATTTCTAGGTTTTACTTTATTATTTCGATTTAAATAAAGTGCATGTGTGATTGTATTTTAAATATGATTGTTATATGCACATGCTCTATTAGACTTGATATGCCATGAATATGCATGATATTTAGAATTTAAGATCAATGATGCCATGATATTTAGAATTTAAGATCAATGATGCATGATATTTAGAATTTAAGATCAATGATGCATGATATGTATGATAACATGAATATGTTGGATAACATGCTTAGGAATGTTGTTGAATGACTACTACCTTGCTTACGTATTGTATGCCTAATTTAATCTAATTAATTGTGTGATTTATCACTAAATAAACTTTAAAAAAGATCTTAACTACATACCAACATGATAGAGGATTTAGTCGTGGGTATTCCCAACCCAAGGTGAGTCTCAATGAGATGGGACTAGTAGTCGGGATAAAACTTGACTCCTTGAGATAGGGTTACAAATAGGTAATTGGCCTATGGGGGTTACTTCCGATATTCTAGAACCTAATAGGGGATACTAAGAAAAATCTCTTTTGGTTTTAACGTCAACTGTAAACAAGTAATTTGTTTGAATCACCCAAACATGAAAACGTTTTGACATGCACAGTTTGTTTGGTCAAAATAATGATTTAAACATTTGAAAAGATCCGCTAAGCTCTCAAGCTCGCCCTCCTTTTCTAACATTTTAGGAGACTAAAGAAAGAGATCGCATAATGATTTTAACTCAAAGTCCATAGAGTGTTTAAGTTGGGTGTGTTGACCCTAAGTCCTTTTGTCAATATGTAAGATTATTTTCTGTTGTAATGAACATAAAGATTTTGTAAACTTTTGAATATTTGAATTTCAAATAAATGATGTTGATTTGTTTACATCAATGATTCTACTTATGTGTTATGAAATCAGTTTATGAATTATTATTGCTCAAGAAGTCTCCAAAAGTTGAGACTTAGAAAAGAAAAAAGATAGAAATGTGATATCTTTCGCCTCCTGGGCGGTTCGAGGAAAAGAAAAAAGGAATGTCCAACAAAATTCGCACGTGACGATAATGTGCAGGACAAATAGGGTGGGGTGGCAGGGTGTTACAATTTAGCTCATAGAGATTACGCGAAACTCATGTGAAATTATTGGTAAGAAAAGATCCATATTATTTGTTTGAAGCTTAATAAATCAAAAGGTACATAACCTTTAAGTTCATTACATTGGTTTAACTTAAAAACTTTAACAAACGAAAGAAACTAGGCTAACTTGCTTAACTTAAACAATAAAGAAAAACTTGAAAGCAATATAGTCCATGCAGCCTCAATCTTCAGTTTCTTGAAACGTTAAAAAAAAAAGTGGTGAGTTCAAGAGCCTAGCGGATCATCTCAAATATTTAAGTCATTATTTCAACAAATAAGACACATGCAAAACACTTTCAACAATTCGAGGATTTAAACAATTCATTATTCAATAGTTGGCATCAAGACTAAAAGGGTCAACCTTGATGTTCTCTTTCCACATATTCACATCAAAAGAAAGGAAAAAACAATCTTTATGCCAATTTCCAATGGATCTAGGGTCCTACCCATTATTATATTTTGGTGAACTAGGAACAACCTCATCGTTCCATTCTTGAGAACGTCCACAGTAATCCCCCGTGGAATGCTACGCCAGTACGTGGTTCAATTATTTATTAATCTTTCATTGATTAAAAACCAAACCATCATGTATTTAAAATAGGAATTAAATATATGAGGATGGTAAACCTCATAAGCATGTTATGGCATATATCATATCGTAAATCTCATTGCCATGTCATAGCATAGATCACATCATCATGTATCATGCGACATTAATTATGCAGTCCTAAGCATACATATTCTAAACTTGGCATGTACAGTCAAGTCAAATAGAGCGTGTATATTCAAAGCAAAAACACACGTACAAGCGTTATTTAGATCAAAATAATAAAGTAAAACCCAAAAATCATTTCCATCTCTATGCCTCAATTGCTTCTTAGTCCTTGTACTTGTATTCCAAGCCTTCTTGAGTTTTCAACCTTGAAGAGCAAGATTCAACATGTTATTCATATGTTTTCAATGCTTTTGAATCATGTTCTAATGGTTCCTCACCTTATATGGAGTATGATATGCAAGAATATCACCCTAGATGAGTCTATGGATGGTCTTAGGTCTGTGTACCACGGTAGGAAAAAAGATTATCGCAGAAATTCAAACAAAAAGTGAAAATCAGATAGTGCAGATGTATTACTGTGATAGGCTATCGTGGTAACTAGTGGCTATTGGTGAAACAAAGACACACTACAACAGTAATCGATTACACGACTGCAGTAGTTAGGATGAAATTCCTAGAAAACAAAGAAAAACAATAGCATTATCGCAGTAGCACTGATTACTTCCATGGTAGCCAGTAGGAAAATTGGTTTTCTAGGTATGTATCTCTCATCCCCCTATGCTCTAACGATTCTGGCATCCTACGACATTGACTTTTAGACTATGAAACATGTATTTTGGGAAAGACAAGTTCATTATACCTTCTTTGATTCGTCAAATTCCTTGGTTGCTCCAAGAACGTCCAGAAACTAGTTTTATGGCTTGAACTCCTACTAGGAAACAACTTTCGGGGTTTTTCTTCTTCCTATAACTACTGTTGTCATGTGGAACAGTTAGGGAAAGAAAAGAGTATTAAAGAGAGAGCTAAGAGAGCAAAAAGACAAAAGACTCGTGTTTGCTTAAGTGATGGGAATGGGGTGTTTGGGCAAGGTTTATATAGTGTTCTCAATGATAGGTTTTGGGAAGTTTCAGTTGTTTTATTATAGAAGCCTTTTTAATTCTCTATTTTACTTGCTTCCCACGCACAAATAATAGCAAGTATTGATTTTAAAAGTTTCCTACATGTTAGAAGTTTTCCAAAGTCGTTTTCAAAACTTTACATAATTTTTTTTTGCACATGTTCTATACGTATTACCGTGGTAGAAGAATTTATTACCATGGTAACCAGACATTGTGTTTCTAATTCAATTTCTAGGCAACCGCATCACTTTCGCGGTAGTATTTTCATTACTACAGCAACTAGTGGAAAGTCCCTATGTACTGCTTTGTGTTTCGTTCTAATTGGCCAACCCTTTTCGTTCATTGAATTTTACTTCTTTTACACCATAATTTGTATGAATTTCCCATATATTACTTCACTCAAATTATTTTATTTAATTTGATTTATCAGAATTTTTTGTACAAATTTTGGGGTATTACATTACTACATACTCCACACTTATTTTGAATATTATCACATAGAGAAAGGTCGATACTTCTCATGGCTCAATTTCACATGGATTATCATATAAGTATTATTCTCTATGGCTCAGTCCATCAAAATGATATCCATATGTTAGATTTGCTCTTGGAAATCCAAAACACGCTGCCATGTAAATACAATTCCATGAATTATAAACCAAAGCAACATATTTTTGTATAGATATTATACAACATATGTTAATGAATTTTTATGCAGTTCACTCACTTATGGTTCTATGAACATTTGAATTTATGATTTTTTTTTCTTGCGGAAGTAATCAACAAAGAAAAAGAAAATCATTAAAGCTCTAACAATTATCGAGAGGATCAAAATCAAGAGAATTGAAAACCCTAGAAGGGCTAGAGAATATAATTGAACATCCATCTTCCTTGTTCCTTAGTTGAAACAAACAAAACCTAGGTATTAATTTGCTAGCCATGTATGAAACAATGAGCTTTGCTAGGTTCTTCGTTCGTTGCTGCTATGTGAATCACATGCACCAAATATCTAATCTCACTGACTGAGAGATTGAGAGAGAGCACATGATATCTATCAATTGAGAAAGAGATTAATAAGATCGAGAGAGAGAGAGAGAGAGAGAGAGAGAGAGAGAGAGAGAGAGAGAGAGAGAGAGAGAGAGAGAGAGAGAGAGGGAGAATGGGAGCAATCAATGAGATCAAGAGAATAATCAACCTCAAGATATCAAGATGATCGAGACAGAGATCGTGAGATTGAGAGAGGGAGCAAGACAGAGAGGGGCTACAGGAAAATTTTGACATATTAGGTTGAAAACCTTGGCTATTAACTATTAGTTAACAACGACTAACAGCAAAACCTTGTTAGACATGCTCATTACCTATTGAGAATGATTAATCTGTAACTTTTGTTAAATAACTATTGTTAATAGATAATTTCATATTAGTGGGAAGTGAATATTCCATGGTAGAGTACATGAGTAGCATGTATCATAACTTGTGTATGCCTTTATGTGTGTGAACTAAATGATGAAAATGATATCATGTTTAATTTGTAAAATGTAGAGGTCTAACTAGGAAATGATTTCTGCTTATGTGAACTCAATATGAGAAGAAGAATCATGAGAATAATGATATGAGAATGTTGGCATGAAAAACATGATGCATATTGATATCCATATTCTATTATCACATGTATATTGTTGACCGTGTTAACAATCACATTATAAAAATAAGAATCCACATTTTAAAACAGTTAAACCGTGGTAGTTCGATCATGTATTTTCTTTTGAGTTGGACCTACCAAATAAAAATCTCCCACATTGATCTTGGTTTGTGAGCTAAGATGTTTTCGAAAAACTTAGAAAAAGAAGTGGTTATTTGGACATTTCACAATTGGACTGTCGAATGGTGATGGCCAATGGATTACTTGGGGCTTGCTACTTTAACTAGTGATTAAATGAATAACAAAAGGTTCTTTGAAATGTCTATTTATTACAATATTTACATAATTATGTAAGTGTAGTTTGACTAATTAAAAGTAGGACTTTTATGACCCACCAGACATGTAAAACTCACCCCTTTCCATTTTCTTATTCGAAAATACTTGTTGATTGGGTGAGGGAGCCACAACTTTGGTATATATTTTGCTTTCTCTTGTACCTCTATAGACTTAAGCTATAATTTAGACATGTATCTTATAAACTATGTCAATGGTGTATGCATATGCCCTAATCAGAAGGGCAAGATGTGATGATAAGATGTTTGCACGTTGTTCAGACAAATATTGGTGATTTTAAAAATGTAAAATTGTGCACTCGTAATTTTATGAAATTTGAAAATTGTATTCATGTTTTTGCCTAAGATATTTATGTTGTTTCTCGCATTGGAAAAGATTTTGAACACCTAATGGAAGAGTTCATAAAATGAATGGTTTTGAAACGAAAAGGAAAAAAAAAGAATTATGAACAAGTAGTATCTCTCCATTCAAGATGTTGGAACCCACACATAGGCATGAAATGGAAAGAATGTTTTTCAACTTATTGTTTCCCTATGGAACATATATTTTCAAATATTAAAAATAGTGTTCTCTAAACTTAAACGATTTTTGGCTTAATAAATTGGATTAAGATTATAATAAGAAAGGGGAGTTGTCACAATCGGGACTCAAGTTTAGGTCACAAGCTTAGCTTGAATCTTGGCTGGTAGGTGTTGAGACTACGGACACAAGTTTAGGTCACATGTGGTTGAGAACCTAAAGGTGTAATCTCAGTTGAATGTAACCAAAACCTAAGTGTGCAGTGTTAGCCACAAAAGGTTGATCGTGCAAACGCACAAATGTTGATACAATAATACAAAAAAATATCTTTTTCTCATTTATGTCACTTCCAGAATGTGAATCTTGGTCCATTTTGCAGCAAAAAGGGAATACGCGAACTAAAATCAAATGGCCAAACATTCGAACCAAAACACAAAAAAATAGTTAGTTTTTGATAGATTTTGAGTAAAAAAAGAATGATAAAATATTCATCTTGTAGAGTAAAGAAGCAATGTTTACAATCATTATAAGACAAATATTTTTTAAGTTTTCATAGGATCATCGAAAAGTCACTGTTGAAAGAGAAAAAGAATAATCCAGTAGTGGGGTGCAATGTGTAACAACCCACTACCACCATCACCGGGACCCACACCCACGTCATGGCATATTATGGCTCGTCATGGCATTGTTACTCACAAGGTATTGTCCCCGTCCTTATGGGTTTTGCTTTGCCTCTGTGGGATTCGAACCTTGATTCTGGGGGTCAAATACAAAGTTTTGCGAACTCCCACTACCATTGAGCTAGTAATAGTGGGAGTTCGCAAAACTTTGTATTTGACCCCCAAAATTAAGGTTCTAGTCCCACGGAGGCGAAACAAAACCTATAGGGGCGGGGACAATACCTTGTAAGTAACAATGCCATGACGTGGGTGTGGGTCCCGGTGGCCGTGGCGGTGGGTTGTTACAATAAAAAGGCGCGTTGTAACATCTAAAAAATTCATATGAAATTTGAATATTTATTTAGAGAATTATATGGAATGAAAGGATGAAAAATTTGGTTAGTCCTAGTTTAGCCAAAAAAAAAAAGAATAAAATCAATTTAACAGATATTTGGGAGAAAATATATGAAAATAATGTATAACATGAGATATCATGGCCAAAAATATAAAGATATGTGCAATTTTTATTGAAAACAAGATTAGAAAGTCAATTTGGATTAAGATTTGGCAAAAATTCGAAAATAGAACATGAAATTCGGCTAAAAATCATACAAAATTAACTTAGAACACATCCAACGGCTGCAAACTGTAGATCTGAATCTAATTTCACGATCCGATGGCCTCAAGATGATCCGCACCAATGCCCGAATGCACAGGATGACGAAGATCGGACGGATAGAGACGATCGAGGACAATCGGACGGCCGCGATCAAAGCCGCAAAACCACGATCATGAAGACGCACGGTACGACTCTGCGTGTGCCAATCTTGACCCTCCAATCAGATCTATGTGCGTGTCTCCATGATGATCCGATGCATTGAATAATAGCCAAATTATAAAATACGAAAAAAAATGCGAAAATCAACGAAAAATTAGCCGAAAATATCAAAAAATTGAGATAAATACCAAAAATTAATTTTTAAATTCTAAAAAAAAATCTAAAAAAATACTTATTTTCCCCTTAAAATTAGGAAATACGAAATTGTAGAGGATCTAGGTGTTTTACTCCAAGAAAAACTCAAAAGTTTTTATTTTTTCCCCGTTGAAAACCTATATAAATCTCCTAGACTCTCACTTCCCTCATTCCAAAAATAAGAGTTGAAATTTATTCTTATTTTCTCTAAGCCCTCTTCTTGGCACCTATTCCCACCTTTTTTTTCCTCTTTCTTGTGTGTAAGAAGTTTTTTCTCTTTGGTTGGAGAATTAAGTTGGGTGATCTTCGTTGGCACTAGTATGTGGGGGAATTGCTACAGAAATTTCTGAAGAAAGCGTCATAAGGTGAAAGTGATTTCTAGAACACCCTTCTGTTCTTATTTAAATTTATGGCATACTCATTGTTTGTGTGTTTTTCACTAAAATCAAAGATTTTCAATTTCAGTTTCAGAATTTTAAAAGTTTATTTTAGTTTTTCAGTTTTGATTCATGCTTGAACAATTATATCATCCATGCCATGTTAGTATCATGCTTAGACTTTTAATTTGAAGTATGATGCATGTTTTATGAGTGCTTCGTGAATTGATTGTGTATATTCCAAATTTTAGTTTGATTTCATATTTTAAAATTTATTTTATGAGATCATGATATGAGAATTAAGCTGAGACGATGGTGATAATAACCACATACCATCATAGTGGTCAAGGCGACGCTATGGATGTTCTTTTCATATGAGTTAGGTCTTATGGTTTTCAGACCTAATGTAACAACCCATCGCCACCGCCACCGGGACCCACGCCCACGTCATGGCACATCATGGCTCATCATGGCATTGTTACTCACAAGGTATTGTCCCCGCCCCCAAGGGTTTTCTTTCGCCTCCGTGGAGATTCGAACCCAAGACCTAGGGCTCAAGTACTTAATTCTTTCATCATCCACTACCATTGAAGTGTCCCAATGGTAGCGGATGAGGAAAGAAATAAGTACTTGAGCCCTAGGTCTTAGGTTCGAATCTCCGCGGAGGCAAAAGAAAACCCCAGGGGGCAGGGGACAGTACCTTGTAAGTAACAATTACATGACGAGCCATGACTTGCCATGACGTGGGCCCTACGACGTGGATAAGAGTCCCGGTAGGATTCCCAGTGGGTGTTACACCTAAGTACTTGAAGGTCGTGTACCACAGTACCTTGTGAGTCACCACGTGTAACGGGTTGATGCCGAGTGGGCCTTGTTTACTTAGTTAAGAACATCAAGGGATTAAATGCTCTTTTGGTCTGAGACTCGACTTGAACAAATTGTTGTTTGAAATGCCTAATGATTGCAAGTGTTTGAATTATGATTGTGTTATGAGTTTGAATATGAAATATGGTTGTTCGAAAAGGATGCACTGGGCTATGTGCTCACTCATTCCTTTCTTATTTTTTTCAAGAACGTGAAACCTATGAAGCGGTTGAACATGGATAGTTCTTAGAAAGTTTATGGTGCCCAAAGTTTAAATCTTTTATACTGAAAAGTATTTTGAAGTTTTTCACTGTAATAATTAATTTTTTTGAAAAGTTTAGTACTTTCAATTTTTCTGTTATGAATAAAATAGTTTGAATTTCTTCATCTCTTTAAACTTGCCTTGATTTTATTAAAGTGAAAATTTTGTAGTCTTGAATTTTTATACAAAGGCACGAGATAATAAAAAAGAGAAAAACAAGTGTGTGTCACTTGTAAAGTAACACCGGCCCGACCCGCCAGTTGGTTAAGTCTACTGTCAAGAGAATGATGGTTATGTCCAATGCTTAAAGATACGGGGGTTGGGGTGTTACACAATGACATGGTGTAGGGGCAAATAAATTGAGGATACTTTTATAATTTTCAATAGTGGCATTAATGAAAATAAAAATATTTTATGGGCTAAAATGTATTTAATAAAAAGGAGGGTGCAAATAGCAGTACTCAAAAATAAATAAAAAGTAGTAGGTAAAATTAGTTCCAACCTATATACTAAATTTTCAAGTAAGTTATGTAGAAAATAGTTATATTTTTTATATCTATTTTTTGTGCAAATGTTTCTAGTAACTTTGTACTGTAACTTATAAATTTCTATAACTTTGAAGATCATAGTAGAACTTATTATTCTAAATGTAAACAAGAAGCATACACTTTTGTACTAGTCAATCAAAATCTCATTTTTGGATCTATACCCTATTGGAGTAGAGCAACGAGTTCTTAGCCTTATAACAATCTTAGATGGCAATCTTCAAATGTTCCTTGGCTATTTGCTTTACTAATAAGTTATGCTTCTATCTCTAATTAGTTGTGAAAAATCACAACTTCTTTAACCCATAAAATGTTACTTCAACTATGACAAAACTTGCTCCTTAATTGAAATGAAGTTGTACACATGTGAAACTTTGCATTATGACTTAATATTTTGAAAGAAAGATTTGTCTTTTATAAAGTTGCTCCAAGTCAATTCAAGATTAATCTTGTTAGCGAGATAAATTCACAAAAAGGGACTTTACATCTTTTCATTTAAATTATTTATTAAAGAAAATTTGAACAATTGAAAAAAATACAATTTTGAGAGGAAAATACATTAAATTATAAGAAAATTGTAATTTTTAGAGAAATATGATTTTTCAGAATGATTATTGAATTTTTGGAGTAATTAATAGAATTTTTGGATGAAAAACGCAAATTTAGGTTAAATATTCAATTTTTGAAAAAAAATAAATGTATAAATGACGAAAATGGAGGTATAATTAAAGATTTGGAAGAGATTGTGGAGTAATGATGAAAATAATAAAGGAGAAAAAAATACATAAATACATGTATATATATATATATAAGGAAAACCAACAGAAAACCATTTTCTAGTGAAAACCAACAAACTCATGGTTTTTGAGCCATGGTTTTGCCATCCTTTCAACCTCATGAGCAAGCCAATACATGGTGTCAACAAGTCACCTTGCATAGAAACTCATGGGCCACGTAAATGGCCACATTACACTCCCATTTGCCATGTAAGACTACCCCAACATCCAACAAAACCCTCATCTTGACCAGAACTTCCATTTTTCAGTTTCTGCAACCTATCTTCCATAGCTCATTTCTCCCTCAATTGGTATCTGTTTTTAGTGATCTAGGGCTTTTTGGAAAGCCCTTGCTGCCTTCTACAACATTACACAAGTCATTAGTCGAAGTTTCCATCTATCTAAGGCTAAGACGACCACGAAAAGGTGTTGTTGGACATTGTTGCAATTGAAAATCTATAGAAAATTGTGTTGGAGGAAACTTCGAGGGAGTGATTCCTGACCTATCCAAGGTCCGTTCTTGAGGTAAAACCACTCATTTTCTTCCTTATTGTGTGTATTTCGATCTCCAAGTGATAGAAAATAGAAACTAAGATCCTAACTACATTTTATAGAGTCTTGAAGTTGATTGGTTGCTCAATGTTTCAACCCTCCCAACAGGAACCAATTCTTGGAGGCAACTTTGAGGCATCATTTGAAGTGGCTAGGGACAACCGTTTGGACTGAAATTTAAGACATTTTAAACCTCACATTAGAGGCTACAAGAAGGTATAAGCCCCAACCCCTAAGCCTCTGTATGCACAATTTTATGTCCGTGCCAAGATGCCTAGTTACATACAGGTTTTTGGTACTTGGAAAATATTTTAAACTGTTGATATATGTGTTAAGTTGTAGGGTGAATTTATGAATGATTATAACCATGGTTGCTTGCTTTTTTGAGATGTGATTTGAACTACCAATATTCTGGAATGTAAGCTATGCAAAAATATGTACGATAGGGCCTCAAATCAGTAGAGAAATAGGGATGCTTGGGCACTTGAAAAACCATAGAAAATTTGAAGTGTTGAACAATTTGTTACATGATAGAAAAGTAGGAGACCAGTTGACTGACCAAACATAGGTATTTTGAGCTAAAATTTGGTGGAGAGGTCACTGGACATGTCCAGATTGTGTGTTCAAATTTTACCCCAATCTGAATTAGGTAAGGGGGTCAATTGATGCACTATTTGACTATCTGTCATAAGAGATACGAGATTTTATAGTCCCTATTAATACACTTAGAAACCATAGCAAATGGTGTCCAAAAATTAGAATCTAAAATTCTCGTGAAGGTTTAAGTAGTGTAGATGGATTTGGAAAGCTTCGCTCAAATCTGACTTACAGATTGATAGTAGAAAAATCGACAAATTCACTACACAAAGAGAGCAAATGCTTGAATTTGAACTAAGTGTTAAAATTTGAGAATTTTTTCTTAATTGGCCAAATTTTGACATAACTTGACCCAATTGGACCCAAATTGATCAAGGATAACCAAAATTGATCATTTTGACCAAGTTTAACCGATTGAACGGATTCGACTGAATCGAATTTGGGTCGATTGAGACTGATTAAGGATAATCGAGTAGGGAATTAAGTCACATTCTAAAAAGAACTGAAATTGAGTTTAAATAATGCAGACTCAAGTGAGCACTGCAGGACTAAGCCAGTTGTCAACGGGACATCGGTGCGCGGGACCCAAGGTGAGTAGTTTGATTTGGGTGTTTTCTATGACTTGTTTTCCTTGTGTGAAACTTGTGTGAAATAAAATGGTTTGAATAGTTTCACAAGATTGAGATATATCTGAATGATTTTGAAAAAGTGTAGATGTACATGAGTAATGAGACCATAAGCTCGAGGGCTGAGCATCGGGGTCAGGGTACATGATATGATTGGGATTTGACTCGAGGGCCGAGCATCGGGGTTAGGGCATATGATCAATGCGCCTAACCTTAGAACCTGCTTGAGTCACAACATTTGAGGGCCGAGTGTCAGGGCTAGGGTATTCGATGAGTACACCTAGCTCACGACCCATTTGAGTCGCCAGTACGCCTGACTCATGACCCGCTCAAGCGATGACCATAGGTTGGGTTTGCAGATTTAATCCTAGCCTGGATATAGTTTTTAATTGACATGTATTTGAGATGTTTTCTAAAACTGTTGCACTAATCATAACTGCTTTTATACTATGTTATGCATTCAAATATTATATCATTTTTACTGCTCATGCATACATGTAGTATTTTGGAATGTCAGTTATTGTTGACATCCTGGTCCTACTACTCACTGAGCCACTTTGATTTTAGGCTCACTACTCTATTAATATTTCAGGTTCTTCAGTGGCTGATAAAGGAAAAAACATAATAATCGCCTAGCTCCCTGACTATTTTTGTTCCCTTTTTTGGTTCTTTTGTTAGAGGGCGGTCATTGTAACAACCCGAAGATTTTAAAACGCACACAACTTGGAAATGAATTTTTAAAAATTATGAAATAAATGTAAAAATATGTGGAAGCATGTTTTAAATGACTATTATATGATATATAATGGAAATAAATTAATTTAGATGTTTAAAAAATAAGAAAAATGACAAAAATGCATGAGCAAAATAGGCACCAAGCTGGTG
>JAJIYU010008317.1:0-18176 GCA_030144865.1 Tinospora cordifolia | reverse complement strand
CAACCAATTGTTTAAAGTTGTAATTTAGACCAAAAGAGTTTCTCAACCCTTGATGTTCTTCACTAAGTGCCTCCTTAGAGTGGAATGTGGCATCACATAGCCAATTCCATTAGACTTTTGGACTTCAAGGGAGCTTACCCACCAACTAAGAACTTAGGTAAAAAAAAAGACCATATGGACATACCATATGAAAAGAACATCCATCGCAACCCACATGTGTGCTATGATGGTACGTGGTTATTATCACCATCATCTTTGTTAAATCACATATTCTAAAATGATAAAATAAATTTCAGAACATGAGACTAAAATAATTAAATTCAGCATACAATCAAACTGAAAATTCTATCATGGAACACTTAAAATCATGCATCACATATTAAAATAAAACCTAAACATGATGCTAGGCATGACATGATCAATATGCATGCATAAATTCAAATATGAATCAAATCTAAAATCGAAAAAAAATTTTGAATGCTAGAACTGAAAATCTTTTGATTTTAAAACCATACACACAATGAACATGCTAGAACTTTGAATAAGAAAAATGAGTGTTTAAGAAATCACTTCCACCTTGTAACACTTTCTTTCGGAATTTCGGCAGCAATTCCCCCATGTACGAAGATCACCCAATTCGAGAGCTTCTCACACACACAAGAAAGGAAGATGAGAGGTGCCAAGAACAAGGCTTTGAGAAAATAAGAGTAGCATTCAACTCTTATTATTTGGAATGAATGAAATTGGGGGGCCTAGGGGGGTTTATATAGATTTTTCAAGGGAGAAAATTAGAAAGTTTTGTGTCCTTGTATGAATAAAACTCTCTAATTCTACCAAATTTCGTAGTTTCTAATTTTTGGAGCAAAAAGAGTATTTTTGAGAATTTTTCTAAATTTTAGAAATATTTTTCAGAATTTAGAAACTATTTTTTCAAATTTCTTAGATTTATTTCGTATTTTTCGTTAATTTTAACGTATTTTTCGTAATTTATAATTCAGCTTAATTCTGAGTCCTCAGATTTTCCTCGAGACATGCATTAGGATCTGATCAGAACCGTTGGATAAATCTCAGATAAATCAAGAGAATTCAGATCTTCGATCTCAGCCGTTAGATTTCCTCGAGCGCAGCAACAATCGCGATCTGATCAAAACGACTTTGATCTGAACCGTTCAATGATCCTTGAGCGCGTCAACGTTTGCGATCAGCCAAAACGAATTCGATCTGGATCGTTGGATGATCCTCGAGTGCAGCACGGTTTCGCGATCGACTATGCGGCTTCAATCTCGACCGTTGATGATCCTCGATCACAGTGTGCGCATCAGATTTTGCAATCAATGAATTTCGTCTAAACCGCACGATTTTTCCTTGAGTTACGTACTTGGATATCTGGCCGTTCGATCTTGTTGATTTGGTGCTCTCGTGCATACGTGCGGATTTGATCTTGGCCGCAGGATGCTAATCTAGATTACAGATCTACGGTTCATAACATTTTGAGTTTGTTTTTGATTTTTCAACCCTATTTCTTGCTTTCTTTTCGAATTTTTTTTTCCACATCTCGAGACATGCATTAGGATCTGATCAGAACCGTTGGATAAATCTCAGATAAATCAAGAGAATTCAGATCTTCGATCTCAGCCGTTAGATTTCCTCGAGCACAGCAACAATCGCGATCTGATCAAAACGACTTTGATCTGAACCGTTCAATGATCCTTGAGCGCGTTAACGTTTGCGATCAGCCAAAACGAATTCGATCTGGATCGTTGGATGATCCTCGAGTGCAGCACGGTTTCGCGATCGACTATGCGGCTTCAATCTCGACCGTTGATGATCCTCGATCACAGTGTGCGCATCAGATTTTGCAATCAATGAATTTCGTCTAAACCGCACGATTTTTCCTTGAGTTACGTACTTGGATATCTGGCCGTTCGATCTTGTTGATTTGGTGCTCTCGTGCATACGTGCGGATTTGATCTTGGCCGCAGGATGCTAATCTAGATTACAGATCTACGGTTCACAACATTTTGAGTTTGTTTTTGATTTTTCAACCCTATTTCTTGCTTTCTTTTCGAATTTTTTTTCCACATCTCGACCCCAATTGACTTTCTAATCTTGATTTCATCAAAAATTGCACATATCCTTGTATTTTTGACCATGATGTCCCATTTTATGCATTATAATCATAATTTTTTTCTTCTAAAAATCCACTAAATTGATTTTTATTCCTCACTTGGATAACTAGGACATGCCAAATTTTTCATTCATCAATTTTGTATAATATTCTAAGTAAAAATAAAAATTTCATATAAAATTTTTTCGAGATGTTACAGTCCAACACCCAGAGGATAAAATTTCTGCAACTTCATTCTCTTCTTTCTCCCTGTTTTATTACATTTCTAACATCTTCAAGAAGCTAAATCACCGCCCAAAGCAACCTCCTTCGATTTCCAAAATTTTCAAAATTTTTTTTCACTTGATTAGTTTAAAACTTTACAATAAACTTAATAATATCATTACTTGTTTCCTTTATACACTAACGTTATTTATTTTTTTTTCCAAACCTATGGCCCATGCGTCGAAAATAATATTTTAGCTCATTTATCATTTTTTTACGAAAGAAATATTTTATTTTATTTATCTATTTATTTGCTCGCGACGTGGCATGCTCGCAAAGTTCCGGGGTGTTACAGTTACCATCAGGGGAAATAGTAAAAATAGATGGGGACATGAAGAAACTACCAAGAAATCCAATATTAGCCCTATCGTATACCATCAAATAGAAAGAGGACTTTAGACAGTTACTAGAAGAGGATGTCGAGAAATCTAGAGACATCCAACAGATTTCGTTGGTACGAGAATATACAAATGTATTTCCTGAGGAATTGTTTAGTCTTCCACCACACAGGCAAATAGGGTTTAAGATAGAACTACATCCAAGAACTAATCCCATTGCCATGCCACCATACTGAATGGCTCCGGCTGAACTGATAGAACTAAAAACCCAACTAGATGAATTATTGGCAAAAGGTTTCATTAGGCCATATGAATTGCCATGGGGAATCATGGTCTTGTTTGTTAAAAAGAAGGATGGATCCATGAGATTATGTGTAGATTACAGGAAACTAAATCAAGTGACTATTAAGAATAAATACCTACTACCTAGAATCGATGACCTCTTTAATCAACTGAGAGGAACTACTCAGTTTTCTAAGATAGATTTGAGGTCAGGGTACCATCAACTTAGGATTTGAGAGTCAGACATACCAAAGACGGCATTCAAGACTCAATATGGACATTTCGAGTATACAGCCATGTCGTTTGGATTAACAAATGCACTTGCTGCCTTCATGGTTTCGATGAACAGAGTTTTTAGTTAGTATCGAGATCAATTTGTGGTGGTCTTTGTTGATGATATTCTGATATACTTGAGATCAGAGACTGAGCACAAGCAACATTTGCATATAGTCTTACAGACTCTCAGGAAGAACCAGCTGTACGCCAAGCTTAGCAAATGCGAGTTTTGGATGAAGAGAGTCAAATTTCTAGGCCATGTGGTCTCAGTTGAAGGCATATCAGTGGATCCAGAGAAGGTGGAGGCGATAGCAAATTGGAAACAACCAACCACGGTAACAGAGATCAGAAGCTTCTTGGGGTTGGCTGGCTACTACCGTCGGTTTATACATGATTTCTCTAAGCTGGTAGGTCCATTGACAAAGTTGACTAGAAAAGGGGAGAAGTATTTTTTGGGATGATTAGTGTGAGCAGTCATTCTAGGAATTAAAGAAAAAGGTTAACCACTGCACCAGTCTTGATTACGCCTATTCATGGCATAAGATACACCCTGTATACAGATGCTTCAAGGGAGGGACTAGGTGTGGTGTTGATGCAAGAGGGACAGGTGGTTGCATATACTTCAAGACAATTGAAGCCACATGAACAAAATTATCCTACACATGATCTGGAGTTAGTAGTGATCGTGTTTGCACTGAAAATATGGAGGCATTACCTGTACAGAGAAAGCTTTGATCTATACTCCGATCATAAGAGCCTCAAATACATTTACACCCAAAAGGAGCTGAACCTTCCACAAAGAAGGTAGTTGCATTATCATCCTGGTAAGGCTAATATAGTAGCTGACGCACTGAGCAGGAAATCCAGGAAATAGAATGAGGACATGACACAAATGTATCAACTGATTTGCTCATATAATCTGGGTGTTGCCATAGATGACAAACAAGCTTATCTGTATGCTATGGTTGGTTAGCCAGACATTCTACGCCGGATCAAAGATGAACAGAAGAATGATAAATGGCCTGCAAATCTGACTGAAGGTGTTAAAGAGGGCAAACATATGGATTTCAGATTAGATTCGGATGGTGCACTGAGACTAGGGGATAGGATTTGTGTCCTGAATATTGGACAAATTAAAGACACCATATTGCATGAAGCACACCAAACTAAGTACACTATGCATCCAGGTGGTGACAAAATATACCAAAATCTAAGAAAGACCTATTGGTGGAGAGGCATGAAGGGGAAAATCGCCAGATATGTCTCTAGATGTCTCACTTGTTAGTAGGTTAAGGCCGAACATAAGAAACCATTAGGTTTGTTACAACCCCTTCCAGCACCAGAATGGAAGTGGGATAATATAACCATGGATTTTGTTAGTGGCCTGCCAAGGAGTCAGAAAGGTGAAGACACGGTTTGGGTCATTGTAGATCGATTAACAAAGGTCACGCATTTCTTACTTATTCGGTCCATAGATTCAGTGAGTAAGTTGGGTGAATTATATGTCAGAGAGATTGTGAGATTGCATGGAGTTCCCAAAACAATTGTGTCAGGTCGAGATTCTAGGTTCACATCCCAATTCTGGCAGAGTCTACACAAATAATTGGGCAGTAGACTCACGATGAGCATGACGTTTTACCCACAAACTGACGGGCAATCTGAGAAGGTTATTCAGATACTAGAAGATATGTTGAGAGCATGTGCTATTGATCTTAAAGGTAATTGGAGCAAATATCTACATTTAGCAGAATTCGCTTATAATAATAGCTATCAGGCAAGCATTGAAATGACTCCATATGAGGTATTGTATGGTAGACCTTGTAGATTGTCGTCTTGTTGGGCAGAGATAGAAGACTATATACTCACTGGACCTGGAATAATTGAGAAAATGATATTAAAGGTGAGACAGATCCAGAAAAGGTTGCTAACAGCACAGAGCAGATAAAAAAGCTACATTGACAGGCGAAGAAAACCCTTGGAATTCCAAGTAGGTGATAAAATATTTTTGAAAATTAGTCCACAGAAAGGAATTAAACATTTTGGAGTCAAGGGTAAGTTAGCACCGAGATTCATCGGTCCGTTTGAGATACGTAGAAGGATTGGTAACTGTGCATACGAGTTGGATTTGCGAAACAAATTTTCCTCAATCCATAATGTGTTTCATATCTCAATGTTGCGAAAGTACGAACCAAACCCATCTCATGTAATTCAATGGGAAGATATTGTACTTCAAGGCGATTCAACCTACGAAGAACCAGCGGTTTGTATTTTGGATCGAAAGGTACAAAGTCTTAGGACCAAAGACACTCCATTGGTCAAGGTTTTGTGGAAGCATCATGGAGTATAAGACGTGACCTAGGAGTTAGAAAGCGAAATGCAGAAGTACCCATAGCTCTTCACCAAGATTGTTGAATAAAATGTATCCATCATGTACATTATGTAAATTTCGAGGACAAAATTTTTTGAAAGGGGGTAGATTGTAACAACCCCAAATTTTGTAGTTGTATGTGTTGATAACAATAATAATAACAAACAATTTTTAAAAATATAAATATAGATATACTAAGATAAAATAAATTCATATTTGATATTAGCCTGAATTAGATAGAAAAAAAAATATATGATGAAATGTAGCATTTGAAAATTTTTCTTGATTGGTGAAAGTAGTATTGCGAGTTAAGAATAATAGATGCTTGAAGAAAAAAATATTTACATAGATAACAGAAGAATTAAAATAAATAAGTTATGATATTATTGATATATCTATAAGTTTATAACAAAGTTTAAGTAAATTAATGTGATTAGAAAAAAAAAAAGAAAAGAAAATTCCGAAATCCAGAAATCTAGATTTCGACCGAACAGACGAACAAAAACAAAAATTGGAAAGAAGGGTGTTGAACCAAAAAATCTGGGTTTGCTCGGCCGATGGAGAAGATGAATTTGGAATTTTCTGGGCAAATGGAGTTTTTGGCGGTGAATGAAAGAAATTTCTGGATGATTTCTGCTCTATAAAGGGATGAACATGGCCATTGAAGAGGAAGCTGATGAAGAACAAACTCATAAACTCTGTTCGGGCATCAATATGAGGTCGCGAAGAAGAAGAAACTAAAGAAGAAGGAGACCGAAGGAAGAAGAAGAAGAAGAATACTGCAACTTTCTT
Organism: Tinospora cordifolia; assembly: GCA_030144865.1. Classification (NCBI taxonomy): domain Eukaryota; kingdom Viridiplantae; phylum Streptophyta; class Magnoliopsida; order Ranunculales; family Menispermaceae; genus Tinospora; species Tinospora cordifolia. Next base: position 11,728 of record JAJIYU010008317.1, on the reverse strand, counting down.
TGGATTTGGGCGAGCTCGAATCAAATGAGGCAGCTGGAAAGTTGAAGGTGACGAGCTAAGAAGCTGAGATTGAACTAAAAATTTGGGTTTGAAACCAGAAAGCAGAGGAAAGAAATGGATTGAAGTTGGGTTTGTAGGTTAGGGCCGAAAATTGCTCTGGTTTGGGGTTCGTTTGCAGCAATAAAGAAAAGAGAAACTGAATTTCTGATTCAAACTCTCAAGTGGACGTTGCATGACCGGAAAGGAAGAACCAAAATCTTGTTTTGGGTTGGGTATGGCGCGTCATTCAAGAAGGAAATTGGAGCACAATCTATTTTTTTTTTTTCTATTTTCCTTTTGTGGTTCGCGGTTGAGTTAGAACATGATTGAGTTGGAGCAAAATCTGATTTTGTTTGAGTTGTAGATCGGTCAACTGAAGTTAGAAGGAGCACCATCAGCTGGTTCGGTCGACTGGTGAAAACAGGGAAGGTAAGAAGATCATGGTTTTGCTTAATTGATTGTTACTGTGCGTTAAACGAACAGTCTGAAAGATTTAACATGGTTAAACAATCTGATGTAGATTAATTGAATCTAATTTCTACAATGATTCTTGGTGTCATAACCAAAGAATGGTAGTTCAAAAGGAAAACAAATCAAATTCTGGGTTTAATTCTTTGATTTAGCTTTATGATGTATTAATTTGATGGAAGAGGAGTTGAAATTCGGATGTATAGTTAATTCCTAAATTTATGGTTTTTCGTTGAACAGAAATGAAACAAACGATTGTTCAAAATTTTTGGATTCGAAAATGTGAATGTGAACTTCAAGGGGATATAGAATCGAAAGATGGGACGTTAAATCTAAATTTTATTTATTAGTTTAATTATTTATTTAATTATATAAATTTTGTAATCTTGAATAAATTTTGTTAGAACAAAAACTATAAAAATAAATGTAACTCAGATTTCAAAAGTAGAAAATCTGAAAAGAAAAGTTAAAATTTTTTTTTTAAAAAAAATAAGATTTGAGAAGTTAGGCGATAACTATTTTAGAAAATCTAAACTACAGAAAGTCTTAATAAAATTTTATATTAATTAAGAACATTTTCAATATAAAAAAATGGACACTAAGAGAAATTTAAAAGTTAAAAAAAATACAATTAAATTATTTAATTAGTTAAATACATGAAAATAATAATGATAATAATAATACTAATAAACCTTTAAAAACTTTAATCTCTCATAGAAAAATAATAAAAATTTTAAATACGAAAAAGACTAAAATTTTGACAATTAAAAGTTTTATTTTGTTCGTAATTATTTTATTTAAGATATGAATACTTTATTTAAATCATAGAGACTAAGAGATTGAAGAACTCTTATTTAATAAATTTTAATGTATGAAACTGATCACTAAAATAAATTTGATTAGTTAAAATTACTTAAAATTAAAGAGTCATGAAACTATTATGAAACTTTAGTCAAGAAATTATTATAATAAATTTACTATTGCAGATTGACCATCGTAGACCAAATATTAGTGACGAAGCAGAAAGAAGGACGTCCGGAAATTCAGGTTGGCGGGATTTCCTTATTCATCCGTATTATACGAATTTAAATTCAAAACATTTTATTTTAGTAGTTTAGAATAATTTGAATCATATTGATGAAATTGTTTGAATTGATTGAAATGTTTGTTGATAACATGATGATTTACTATTAAATTTCATTGCATGCATTTATAGCAATTGCATAGTAATACTCTAGCATTCACTAATTTCGTTTGCTATGAAAATTGCATATATAATTTATTTGGTTAGATGCTAAATGTGTGTTGATTTCATATGAATTGTTATTGTTTAAAACGAAAATAAGATTAAAGGATTATTACTGATGCATGTACCGGTGCGATTGATGAGCCCGAGGCGGATTGAGGTAGCATCTCCTATATGTCACCGTTTGAGATCGACAAGCAGCATGACGGATTGTAGGTATTCCCAACCGTAGTTGCCTATGACAGCTAGAAGTCTTTGAGAGTTAGTACGAGGCTGTAGGAAGTACTCTATCTTAGGCTATGATTTGAGTATCAATTTGGTTTTAGATAGTTATTGAGACCTTCTAGGATTATATTGGATCACGAGAAATACTGAGAGGCATCTCAACCCTCTTCCGATCTTAGGTTATGACCAAAACCAACTAAATGTCTGAAACGCCTAATGTGTAGAAGTGTTTGTAATGTTTTGAGTTTTGATTTGTATAATGCATGTGATGTATGAGATTGATCCACTGGGCTTTCAAGCTCACCCAATATCTATTTTTCAGGTACTCATAAGAGTGAAATATAAGTGATTTGTTGTGTCTTTAGTCCAAGGGAGCTATCAGTCGAGACTTTTGTGTTTAAGTCCTCTTTTTGCTGTAAACTTGAATAGACTCAGTACATATTTTGATGTTACTTTATAGTTGCTTGTAAAAGATGTTTTAGATTATATGACTTGGACCATTTTATAAATATGTTTTTCAGTTTAGTTGAATTTAAAAAATTTTTAATGTGTTGCGTGATTTTAAATTTCTGATTTAATCTCCTTTTATTATGCTCAGATAAATCAATGAATTGTATTGAAATTGACTATTTGTTAAACAAAATTTTTGCTTTTACTGTATTTTAAAGAAAGTTTATCAAAGGATTTAAGTGACATTCTAACTCCTTACAGACAACGAATCATATTATTTACTAGAAGGTCTGTATGATAATTGGGGTGTTATATAAACATATGTATTTAAACTTTTTACAATTACCTTTTTCAATTTTTATTCAATTCAAAGAAATGAATTTAAATTTCTAGCATTAAAATATCATTATATAAAATAGATTTTTTTTTGTAGAACAAATTTGTAACTTGTAATTAACCTTCATTGATCATGAAAATGCTTCACAATAAACCAAAATGTGCGATATTATACAATTGGTGAATTGTGCACACATTTATAGAGTAAATGATTTAATACTCTGCTATTTGGTTCCCAATTTTTAATGATTTTTGTAATTGGTAGCATGTCTTGTAAGATGCTACCTCTCGGTGGTCGTAATGGAGGGTATAATTACTAGATTGCCCTCAAAGTAATATAATAGACATTATAAAATTACACGTGAAGCGTATACATATGTGCAAAATCAAGGCCACTAGAGAGACGAGACGTTTCTACCCCTAACTGTATCCATATGTGTCAACAAAACATTTTTCATGGTTATAAGAAGTTATATAAAATCTCAAACATCTCTTTATCAAAATTTTTCATGAATATGAACATAAGTCTCAAATTCATACTCCAAACCAAACCTTTAACTAAGACATAATCAATTTAAATTTCAAAACATGATTCAACTAAGTTTCAATGAAATATGTAACAACTTAAAACAAATAAAAGTAAAAGGGAAAGACTAGGGCCAACATGTTCAACTAACAAAGATTCCTAAATTAACGGGCTAAAGTGAAGAAGAAGACTCTCATAAAATTATGCCAACCTTCGATCACTAGTTTCTTGAAAAATTAAAAGGAAGCAGTGAGTTCAAAGAGCCCAGTGGATCATCCCAAATATTTAAATCATTATTTTAATCAAATAAAACACACATGCCAAACACTTTCATGGATTAGGTGATTCAAACAATGGATTATTTAACATTTGGCGTTAAGACCAAAAAGACTCATCCTCAATGTTTCACATCTGAAGAGTAAGGTTAATCCAAATACTCAAACCCATCTCATCAATTAGGGAAGTGAGGTCAATCCAGACTTCTAGTTCTTCAATCAAGGAAGTGGGGTTAATCTAGATTGCTAGATTCAACTCATGGAACAGTCAATTAGGAAAGTGGGGTCAATACATACTCCCAATTTCAACTCATAGTATAGTCAATCAAATAACTGACAGGGTAGGTTTAGGTTGAAACACTCACGATGACACCTATTGATACATTATTGTGTTGGTATGTGGTTAAGATCTTTATTAGTATTTCTTTAATGGAATATCGTACTCATAGCATAAGAAATCAGGTATACAATTCAAAGAATACATGAAAACATTATTAACATAGTAGTCATCTTCCCATCACTATCATAAGCATGTCAACAGATATATCATATGATATTAATCGTGTTATCACACATCACTAAAATCAGACAATAACATTCATTCATAATATAATCCTAGCTATCAACTATACATGCATATTCTATCCAAATCATATTCCTAAGCAAACAACCACACATGCATACTTTATTAAAATCAAGATAATAATTCAAAATCTAAAATTTAGTTCCACCTTGTTGCTTGGTTCCTGCTAGTGCTCGCATTGTTATTCCAATCTTCTTGAATCCTTAACCTTAAATATTAAAAATGTTATTCTTAGTAATTGGAGTACTATCTCATTTTTTAAAACCATAAGTAATGACCCTCTACTAAACATAATAAGCAATGTGCAAAGGATGGTGTACTAGAAGGGTCAAGTACAAACTTGTTTTTGTATACCATGTTAGAAGGAAGAGGTACCGCAATTACCCAAATGGGTAAATAAGAAACAAGAAGAGAAGAAACATGTATTACTAGGTAATGAGATGCATTACTACGATAACCAGACTGAAACAACGAAGAAATATTATGGTACCATGGTAAGGTATCGCAGTAACTAAAATGGATTGAAGAAGAAGACTTACAGTATCATCGTAGTACATTGCGGTATCCAGAATGAAACTAAAAGAAGGGAAGAAGAAGACTACAGTACTATGATAACTAGAATGAAATTAACAAAGTGCAAAGAAGGAGATTTCAGTAACTTGGAAACCCAAGAGAAGATGAAGAAAATTGACATAGTACCATAGTAAGGGATGGAGTAATGCGGTAACTAGAATGAAGGTAGAAGAAACCGAAGGAGGGAATAGTGTAGTATCGCGGTCGTGGGGTTCAGTATTGTGGTAACCAGTACGAATACGTCCCTTTGTGCATGTTTTTCCTCTTTTGTTTCCCTATGCACCTAGCATTCGAATACCTTAAATTATAGACCATGAACTATGTATTAGGACTAGATAAAATCCTTACACTTTATTACGTTGTTTGCAATCCTTTGCTAACAATGAAAACTTCAACAATGACTTTTTGAATCTTTTGGGTTGGTTTAAGGATTTGTTTTGATGATAGGAGTAAATCAAAGTCTTAAAGGTTGTTAACAGGAGAATCTAATCTGGAAAAAATGAGAAAAAGAATATGATCAACGGTCTAGAAGTTGGCTTTTACCTTGTTGGATGGCTTGGTGGGAATCCTATAGCTTGAAATCTCAATTGTTATGTAGTTTTCTACTACTGTTCTTCCTTTGTTGTGTAATACTCTAACAATTTCTTGAAATTTTAAGAATAAGAATATATAGAATCGTAAATGTGTCCATTGAAGTGTTAAACACATTAAATACCTTAGGAATAAAATAGTAATTTGGCTACCCCAAGGGTAAAATGGTAATAAAAAATGAGTTATAGACCAACACTATGTGAAATGGTAAATGACTTTAAGAATAGAAAGTTATTTGGACGAATCAGGGGTAAAATAATAATTTTGCCACCGAAGGCAAAATGGTTATTTCACCTAAGACTAGACACTCGTGCCATTATAAAAGTAATGTGAGAATAATTTTATAAAATAGAATAAAATAAAGTGTCTTAAAAATATTATAGAAAATGGCAGAGTATGTTAATAAAAATTTATGTAAATTAAAGAATATGTTCATATGGACATTTGAGACAGTGCAATTATTTTAAAAAAATATAAGGGAATAAATACACAAAATTTTTGAATAATTACTCTATAAATAACCACTTAAATGGACACCCAAATGATTGAAAATAAAATGATTTAAATCAAGGGTAAAAATAAGAGCTTATAATGTAAGCAGTGAGCCCAGTAATTAAAATAACTAAAGACTAACATCTGTGTATTGTGTGTGCCTGAGAGCTGATTAATAGCGAACATGGGGACATTGTATAGATTAAAAAGACGGCTCCTCACTTTTCAATTTGAAATTTAAATTTTGAACTAAATAAGTAACTAGAATGACTAAAGGAACTTATTAAAATCAAACTTTCCAAAAGATCTCATTCTCTTCCATACTTACCCAAACCACCAACTCCCTTAGATCCTCTTTTCCCTAGCCACCCCAAAGCTTCCCCTTCTTTCTTGGACGTCCCTCGGGTTTCCTCTCCCATAGCCATCCTCCCTTTCACACTCCTTGATGCACAAGACAAAGAACAAGCAAGAAAAGATCCAATCCGATCAAGAGAAAGAAAAAAAGCATGCAGGTAAGATCTGAATTTTGTTTTTCTTCTATTCTACTCTTACTCTTCTCTTATTTGTAACACTTTGATTTGTACAACACTTGAAGAAGCAAGTTTAACTCCACATCCCCACCATCATGTCCAAGAAAGAGAGATCCATTTCCAGAGAGACGATTAATGGGAGACTAAATCGTTAGGGTATAATTTTTAACCCTACTCTATTCTTTTTGCTAGGCACATTTCATGTCACTTAACATAGGTTAAAGAAATAAAAAAATCATTCAAATGAAATTCTTAGTGCATTAAAACAAAAAGAAACAAACCTGATTTTCATGTTTATGGTTATTTGAATGTCATGTTTAGAGTTTAGATTATTTATTTTGTTAGACTTTGTTGTAATGATTTTTGATCATAGAAATACATTAACATGAGGTTTGATCATATAAAAGCCATTGGAGGATTCTGTTTATTTTTATCATTCTTAGTTTCATGTAATCTAGCACATACTTGAATAAATTAGAAAATCAAAATTTGTAAAACATGATTTTCCTTAAACTTAATGAAAAATAAAAATAGCCAGAAAAAAAGGAGAAATAGTAACATGATCTAAAGCATAGGAAATATGGAAGAAGAAACATTTTCTGGAATTAAAATCAATAAATAAATTAGCATCTTATTAAGCATATATTTATTGATAGAATATAGAGTTAAAAATAGTATTTAGTGGATTAAATGTGGAAAAATTCCAGAAAATTAGAATTATGGAAATTTTAGTTAAAAACAAGTGATAAAACTATTTTTTATAAAATTATTTGAATAAAAGTAAATTTTTTAGATTTAAAATGATCTAATTGATAAATAGGGTGAAAATAGTAGGGAAAAAAATATAATTATGATAATATTAAAAAAATTCCAGAAAAATTAGAATTCTAGAAATTTAATTAAAAGCATTGTACAAAATTATTTGAATAAAAATAAAATTTTTAGATTTAAAATGATCTAACTGATTAAATAGAGTGAAAATAGTGAAAAAATATTTATGAGATTATTAATAAAAAAAACTTCAGAAAAATTAGAATTTTGGAAATTTGATTAAAAAAAGTTGGAAAATAATTTTTACAAAATTATTTGAACAAAAATAAAAATTTTAGATTAAAAATGGTCTAATTAGTAAAATAGATTGAAATAGTAAAAAAAAAATATATTTATTAAATTATTAATGGGGAAAATTTCAGAAAATTAGATCATGGGAATTTAGTTAGTATATATATATATATATATTGGTATACATGTACATTTTGAATTATTAAGTGATAAAAGGAAAAAAAAGCATATAAAACAATATAGAAATTAATTTAAAATATTTCAGAAAATTTGGTGACTTGAGATGATATTAAAAACCTGATATTTAAATAAATTAAGTAAATAATTATATATAGGCCAAGATATAAATTTATTATATGCTTAAGATAGAGTAGTATATAATAAATTTTTAAGCATATAATAAATAAGATAAATAAATTGAGTTGAAAGAAAATTCAGAAAAAAAATATGTTAAAAGAAAAAAACATAAAAATTAAGCTTGCTGGAAAATAAATTTAAATGTTGAGAACATAATATACTCTATAAAAAAATGTATCAAGATACATAGAATTTGGATCCTATAATTATGCAAAATATGCATAATATCATTTAATTAAATCTCAGAATCTAGTCAAACAATAAATGACCAAAATAATTCATCATGATATGGTTCGTGAATGAAAAATAATATTTTGATTAAGTTCACAAATAAATAGGGACAACAGTGTATAACACACCAAATATAAGAACGATAAATGCCCTAAAAATAACGACACGACAAAATAAAAATGAAGAGCGAAAAATAAATAATAAACCTAAAAAAACATATTTCATCATAAAAGATAAACTTACTTAAACTATTCATTGATTTGATTTAGTCAACATCTTGGATAGATTCAGAGTGATACGAATCTTGAGGTGGTGGGACATTTGAATAGGTGGAAATGATTACCTAGTTTTAAATTATTATTTCAATTTAAATTAATTATACATGTGCATATTTAATGATGTGATTAGATGATTTAAATGACTACATATACATGGCATGAAACACTATTGCATATGTTGTTACCCCTTTGAGATGAACAATTGATTATGATGCTTCTATTTTTAGAAAGTTGTGATAATAATTTTGAAAGATTACATTTTCTATTTATTTGATGATACAAAATTTACTAAGAAAAGAGTAAAAAAGATTCTAACCACGTACCAGGGTGATGAGTAGCCATTAGATGTCATCGTTGGTGTTTCTAACCTAGACTCGGCTTTGGTCGTTTATTTGTTTCTTGCGATTAATACTTTTATCACGACGATGATAGTGGTGAGATGAGATTGAGAATCATAGAAGACCTTACTCCCTAGTTAGGATCCTGAATAGGTAACCGGCCTTTGAGTGTTACATTTGGATGGTATCCCAGAATATAAGGGGACACCGAGGTGAATCCTTTCGATCTTAACAACAACTCAAAACAATTTGATGTTTAAAATGCCTAATGCTTGAAAGTGTGTGATATTGTGTTTGTTTAAATTGTTATAATGGTTTAATCCACTGGGCTCTTTGAGCTCACCCCTCCTTACCTTTTTAGATACGTATTGATTAGAGGTCGACGTTGGTTTGTTGGAGTTTCTTGCCAATAGTGATCTCCTTAACTCAGTAGTTGTTTCATTTGGACATGTTGGCCTAATCTTTTTCCTTTAGTTTGAAACTATTATTATGATTTCAATTGGGCCATTGAGTCTTTTAAAGTATTTTCGATTTATGTTTTTTGAGAAAGCGAATTTGAGTCTTTTATTTGAAAGTTTAATTGATTTAAATTATTTAAAGGTTTCAAGATGTCTTTTTTTAGCATTGAGGATTTTACGTCATTGTAAGTATTGGAATGTCGTAAATTGAACATAGATAAGGAATAGTTTAGTAATGTTTCGTCTCTCCGTGATGAACTATCCATGTATGAGGAATGGTTAGTTAGTGTCTCACTATTATTTAATGATGAAAGTAATTGAACAACTTGCATTTAATCATGAATGAGGATAATATCGCCATTGTACCCTTAGAGATGGTCATCGATAGATGGGGTGTTACATGTTGCTTGTGTTAGCATGTAGGAATGAGTAGGAGGAAGAAGGAAAGAAGAAGATCTTGTTTTTGAATAAGAGAGAGTGTAGAAGGTGCCTTATTTGGGCTTATATAGGATTAGGGTTAGTTTGAATAGGTTTAGAAGTCTATGAGATGACATTGAGTGTATCCAGGAGTCTTCCATAGTAATCTCATGTAGATTCCTTTCTTAATCCAATTTCTTTCTATCGTCATCTTCTCTTGGGAGTGGAGAATTCCACCGGTTTTACGAGCGGTGATTTTGATCTCCTTTAGCATATTGGAATTAACTTACATATTTGTTTTGATGAATTTTTTTATTCATTACTGTGATAGTTTGGGGCAATACCGCCATAATCAAGAGGAAATAAGAAAAAATTTTGTAACCATTAGGGCGGTAGTTTGGTGCAGTATAGTGGTAATTAGAACAAAATAATTTTATTTTATATTTGTGTATATCATTGTAGGATTAATACTCCTTTTAATGTTTGATAGGAATCGATTAATATTTTTATTTAGTTAATTATTTAATTTTCATGTTTATTTAATCTAATTATTTTAATAAAAATCTTGGGTATCATATTGGCATATATGCATGTGCAGTATTGAGTATGCCAATGAATATTGAGTACTGATTGGTAATAACTTGAATCAATGTGGTTTAGTTTCATATGATGTTTATGAAAATCAATGATTTGCATAGACATATTAAACTGATTGGTTTGTTGATAAGTTGATTTATCTGCCCTGGAGTTTACATACTTATTTCACTACAATAAGAAATTGGCGCCATACGATAAACGCATTTGTACTATATTTTCTCAATTGACACAATATTCTCCTATTAGTTGCAAATGAGCACGATCAACTTAATTAATTTGTCATGCAGTTTTCATGTATCTCGTTAATAAAACCTGCATACATGCCTATGTTCGAATTTGGTTCTTTTTTAGCAAATTCAAAGAATCTCATAATAGTCAATAAAACACCCATGAAGTAATAATTTCATGGTTTGAGTGCATGAGGAGTTGTCTTGTTTGTTTAAAGCTGCCAAAAGCTATTCAAAAGTTGGAAAGATGAACAATTCAATTCAACTGATTTGCAGTTGAAAAAATGGTTTGAAGTTGAACCACTCAGTTTTTCCTAACTTTTGATCTTTCTTTTATTCAATTAATTAAAATGATCTTTTCACATAAAACGTTACTTAGCAAAGTTCATATGAGTTACTTTTGGACAAAACACCCTCAAATGTCAAAAATAGGGCATACTGAAAAATATGACAGGGTTATGCCTAGATTGTGCCATGTGTACGTTATGTCAAATAAATTATTGACAAGTGTCTGTCAAAAAAAAAATTGACAAATGTCATGCAATGATACTAACACTTGTCAATTTATAAACCAAATCAACATTGGTTAGCTAAGATTAGATGTTGAGTCACTATAGAAGTATTAGATGATCAAAGTAGAAGACAACGACAAATGTACAGTTTTTATGGCATCAAATGTGAGCATCCACAAGCTCAAATTTCGTCTGATGAATTTTGGATATTAGCAAGCAAGCGCGGGGTTGTTTTCATTTAATTAACCAACATGTACAGCATGGAATCACACCTTTGGTACTACTCCAACACCTAGCTTGATATAGCCAGGTCAAACCAAAACTCTTATACGCTAACCAAAATTAACAACTAGAAGACATTATTTTAATCTTACCCATATAGGACGACTTGGGAGAGTGATTGAATAAAAAAAGGGATTTAGGTGTTGGATTTAAAATTAAACAACCTAACTAACAAAGGATAAGATCAAAACTTATCCAAACATGCAACAAATCACATCATTCATTTTCGGGGTTTTTACGTGTCTATATAATATTTAAAAATATATTACAGATATACCATATATTTCAATACTATACATATAATAAAAAATTAATTACAAAAATATCAAAAATTGGGGTGTTACCATTTTAAACCGAAAAAGCCCATGAAATCAGCCAAAAAAATAAGAAAATAGCAACCAAAAAAGGAAAATTATTTTTCTTTCACATTTAATAAAATATATTAGGAAAAATAGGTTTTTATTTGACCAAAAAATTAGTTTGGTTATATTTTGTTTATATATTTTGATATATTATGATATATTTTGGTATAGTATGATATATTTGGATATATTTTGTTTATATTATTTATAATATGTATACAATATATAGAAAGTAATATATATTAAATTTTGAAGCATATTTTGGTATATTTT
>JAJIYU010008316.1:0-18160 GCA_030144865.1 Tinospora cordifolia | reverse complement strand
AGAAAAACTCAAAAGTTTCTATTTTTTTCCCTTTAAAAATCTATATAAACCCCCCTAGGCTCTCACTTCCCTCATTCCAAAAATAAGAGTTGAAATTTTCTCTTATTTTCTTTAAGCCCTCTTCTTGGCACCTCTTCTTACCTTTCTTTCCTCTCTCTTGTGTATGAGAAGTTTATCTCTTGGGTTGAAAAATTAATTTGGGTGATCTTCGATGGCACTAATACATGGGAGAATTGCTGCAAAAATTTCTGAAGAAAGCATCACAAGGTGGAAGTGATTTCTAAAACACCCTTCTGTTTTTGTTTAAATTTATGGCATACTCATTGCTTGTGTGTTTTTCACTGAAATCAAAGATTTTCAATTTCAGTTTTAGAATTTTAAAAGTTTATTTCAGTTTTTTAATTTTGATTCATGTTTAAGCAATTATATCATCCATGCCATGTTAGTATCATGCTTAGGCTTTTAAATTAAAGTATGATGCATATTTTATGAGTGTTTCATAAATTGATTGTGTATATTCTGAATTTTAGTTTGATTTCATATTCTGAAATTTATTTTATGAGATTATAACATGAGAGTTAAGCTGAGACAATGGTGATAATAACCACGTACCATCATAGTGGTCAAGGCGATGCTATGGATGTTCTTTTCGTATGAGTTAGGTTATATGGTTTTCAGAACTAAGTACTTGAGGGTCGTGTACCACAGTACCTTGTGAGTCACCATGTATAACAGGTTGATGCTGACACGTGCCACTGACGGGTTGATGCCGAGTGAGCCCCGTTTACTTAGTTAAGAGCATCAAGAGAATAAATGCCGTTTTGGTCTGAGACTCGACTACTTAGTTAAGAGCATCAAGAGAATAAAAGGCTCTTTTGGTCTGAGACTCGACTTGAACAAATTGTTGTTTGAAATGCCTAATGATTGCAAGTGTTTAAATTATAGTTGTGTTATGAGCTTGAATATGAAAGATGGTTGTTTGAAAAAGATCCACTGGCCTATGTGCTCACTCATTCCTTTGTTATTTTTTTTGAGGAACGTGAAACCTATGAAGTAGTTGAACATGGATGATTCTTAGAAAGTTTTTACCTTATTATTTTTTAGAATTTTTAAGGGCATGTTGCCCAAAGTTTAAATCTTTTCTACTGAAAAGTATTTAGAAGTTTTCCGTTGTAATAATTAGTTTTTTTGAAAAATTTAGTACTTTCAATTTTTTCTATTATGAATACAATAGTTTGAATTTCTTTATCTCTTTTAATTTGCTTTGATTTTATTAAAGTGAAAATTTTGTATTCTTGAATTTGTATACAAAGGCACGAGATATTGAAAAAGAGAAGAACAAGTGTGTGTCACTTGTAAAGTAACACTGGTCCAACCTGCCAGTTGGTTAACTCCACTGTCAAGAGAATGGTGGTTATGTCCAATGCTTAAAAATATGAGGGTTGGGGTGTTACAATGGTTATGTGATGAACCGACATCATTTCTTCGTCATGTAACCATGTATATATAATAATAACAATCAGTTTTGAATGATGATTGCTAATGTTATGAACGTCATTTCTTCATTCTCTAGGCGATTATGTCTTTCATTAGTTAACTTTATCATGGTGCCTAATTATAGGTTTTTTCTATTTTTAAAATTCTTTTTAGGAATTTTTATTTAAAAAAATAGAAAACTAATTAGAATCTAGAAAAAGCATCAGGTGTCCACACTGGCACAATTATTGGTCACCGACAGTCCCGTCCAACTTTTTTTTGGCAATAGAAAGTCTATTCTATGGTATGACAGTTACATCACAACGTTAGTGGTCTGCAAGTTACAACCAGCTAGGTAGAAAAGATGATGATTTGGATCATCTCCCACCTTCTCGAACTCGATTTTCCATTGAGTACTGGCTCACTTTACTTAGTACTTGCCCAACCCAATGTACACTTCAACTAGCCTGAGCCTGAATATTGACCCAGCCCGGTCCCTATGTACTAATCTAGGTTGGACGTTGTCACTCAATAGGCTCGTCCCTTGCAATCTCACCCGACCTAATCACTAGATGTCTAATTGATTCGGCCCACCAAACATACCATCCAACCTGACCTAGCACATGCCCATAACACTTGCAAATCAACCCATATGCCCACAACAATTTAAAAAAAAAAAACCATAAAGAAGAATGCAACCAACACGAGACTTGAACCTTGGTCTTTTACTTAAATGATCTACCAAAAACCATCTTATGCAAAGTCATGTTTGATGGATCATCAATTGCTACTGTATAAAATTATATTCTACATAGCTTATGTAAACCAATAGGCTATTTGATGTGATCAGTATAGCAATTTGACAATCATGAATCGATAACTAATCTATTTGCGCGCTTAATATTATTTATCAATGAGTGTTGGCTTATATTTATGCACAAAAGCAATTTCCTTTATATTTGCACATCAACATTTTAAAAGTTAAATTTTATATGTTTCTGCTCTTGTTCACTTATTTCTTATAATTCCATATCCATGCATTTCTTGGAAACTTAGTTATTGACATATGCATGATATATGTATATTGGTTTATGATTCATATGAAACAATTGAATCATCACAACCCAAGGCACCAATATTATTAAATTTATATTGATTAATGATCACCAAAATGACTTAGTCGATAAAAAGGATTATTGTTGCCAAACCTGCAAGTGTACAGTTCGCTCAAGTATAAATTGGTAAGACCGGGTATCGTCTTCAGGGAAAAAGGGTTGATTTGTGATTTCAAATCCCAATTTACTATTGATTAATGTTTTATCAAGACTCTAACTGATGTAATTGAATTGAATTGTAAGCTAGAAATTTTTCTAAACAAAAGCAATATTTACTATTAAGAGATCTATTCAGAAACGTGTCTGAGATAGTGAATGCCTCTGCATAATTTGTGATCTTTCGTTTTAATCATGAATTATTTAAACTATGAGTTTTTGCATCAATAGTTGAAATCCTCTCCCAAGGTACTTCAACATTCCCTAGATTTGCCTCATTAAGCTCTCTTCCGAGGTGCTCACTTAACAACCTAAGTGTTGTGTTCAACAGTCTCTGTGCAACCCCTTAGATTAGTCAATAATCTCGCGATACATCAACCAGTCTAAGTCCAAACTGCGACATCCACCCTTTAGGCCTCTCTTCCGAGATAGACTAAAGTGTTGGGTTCGTTATGTCTATGGCCAGTAAACATAAGACATTAAGTCCACACAATATGGAATAGAGTTTATAACTCAATAACCACAACTAGATATCATAAACTATGCATTAAACATCACATCCCAGACAACAAAACTAATTAGCTAGACATGAATTTAATGGAGAACATGAAATTAAATTGAAAGAGTAAAACATACTCAAATATTTTGATTAATCTTCAATCATCAATGGAAATACAGGTTTTTATGCTCCACAGCCATCACCAGTGGTTTCTTTCTGAATTAGGTATCTATGACTCTAACCACCCTTTTCTATACATAGTCTTGCACTAAAAAACCCTAAAAAAAAATATGGAAATCCCGATAATCACTCGAGTGACCACAGTTAGTAATTTCTATGATAAAACCCCAAAATTCTCCACCTGCTGCCTATCGCAGTCTGTCCTGTCTCTATGCTCATCCCATTCTGGTGACCGCAGTCACCAGTTTATGGACCGTGGTCACCAGAATGTTTTCTCCTGGTGCAGTCCTTCTTCATTTACCTCAATCTTCAGTTGTTGGACCACGGTCTTCTGGTACTTTTTCATGATATCTTCTTTTGTTTTCCTTCACATGATGAACTCTTTCTTTGTGCTTCAACCTGTATCTTGCAATACACTCAATTCCTTTCCCATACATCATTTCCTCATAAAAGAATATCAAAACTTTAAAAACTTTAAAAACAATGCTTAAAAAGGAATTAAACAGTGCAAACTTCTAAACTATATGCTAATGCTAATACTTATGCAATTCTTCAATCAATTCTCCCTTATTTCTTATAAAATGCATTCATTTTCCTATTCTAATGTTAGTTTGCTATGCAACTAACAAATACCCCCAAACTTAGACTTTTGTTCATCCCTGAACAAAAATTCTAAATTTAAACAAACGATCCTATCACCACAAGGTGAATTTGATTTCAATCATCATTGTAGCCTCAATTGTTTCCATTCCTCTAGCTCATGACTCATTAACAATTCTTTAGGGTCAGTCAGGTTATCTAGATTTTCAATTTATCTTCTATTCTTTCCCAACTTTACCCATTCATCTATAAGTAACTCAATCCTCCTAGACTTCGTAAGTGATTTTGTGGGCACCATCCCACCTACAGAAATCCTTTCCTAATACCTAAGTACACAGACTCTTCCAACTTTCTACTTTGTCTATCTACTACTAAGGTCAAACTGAAATTGGGATTAGTGGTTTTCTTCTAGGTTGTAACATGGTCTGGCTCAAGGTACAAGTATAATAGGAATTTAAATCTGACTCAAGTGTCCACTCATAGCAATAATAATAACCTATTTTGTCTAATTTTTTCAATATAGCTTGATCCTTCTATTCAATCCTTTATTTTCCTTGTTCATGATCACAACCTTGTCTTTATAGCTCCCCAAACTTATCTCATCATATAAACTCTTCATTGAGCTAAAAATGTACACTTTCACAAGAGTGGAAAGTTCAATTATCATTAACAATACTGCCACATTAAAGAAATAAATATGTTTTTTTTTTCTTTTTCTTCTTTTTTTTTTTTTAAATTGAAATATATATATATATATATATGTATATACATAGGAAACATTCTCACAACTGAAGCAAAAATAAAAAACATATGTATGTCAATGTTACCATCCCCTCCTTTCACTTCATCAAAATAGGCAGTATTAGAACCATGAGTACACACAAATAGGTCCAACTGAGATATTCATAAAAGGCAAGAGTGTTTATATATTTAACGTTTAGGTTCAAAGCAAGAAAATAAGCTATAAGGCTCAAAATTGGTTACAAAGGATTATAAATGCTGGGACAGGCCTTTAGGCTTTAACTTAAACAATGATGACCTACTTCATTTCCCTCCTTTAGTCATTCCTAAGCAGCGTTCAAGACAGATTTGATTATTTAAAAAGTCTATAGAAAATTCTCTCTATTTGTGGTTTGGTTTCCACTCATCACTTCTTAGTTTTTGGAATCTTAAACTACCTAAGACTACAAGGTAGTGTAAAGATCAAACTTCAGATAAACCAAGCACATAGACTGTTAGATCGTACCCTAATTCTTTGTTTCATCATGCTAGAGGAACGTTACAATTTCATAGGTTACTCAGAATTTTTAAAAAAAAATAAACTATCCTAAGTGCTTCCTACAATGCAAAATGCTTTCTAACATGCATGCATCTAGCTAAATGTAAAGACAATGAAAGAAATGGACTAAGATTTACAAAAAAAACTTACCCTATTTGCTTTGCTTTGTTGTGTGTTGAAGCATTACACACATACCCCCAAACTTGAATCGTGCCTTGTCCTCAAGAGCACATATATACGTATACGTGGAAAGAGTAACACATCACACATGCATTCAAAGAAAAACAAAAAGAAAAATAATTTGGAAATTAAAGAAAAAAATTTGCATTGGACAAGCGAACCAACAGTAAAGAGTAATGCATCATCAGAAGAAAAAGAAAACATAAGAGCGACAGAGGTACAAAAGTTTGAGTTTCATGAGCAACAAAGAGAAGCAACAGAAGTATAGAAAACAACGGGGCTCAAAGATCTGAGCCAAAGATTTCTTCCTCCATAATAAAGTCAGTTAAATCATCACCACCACCATCCTCATCATCATCATCATCATTAGCATCCGCAGGGCCCACTGGCGGGGGCGGCTGTACTGGAGGTACACAACAAGCCATCTCCATGTAAGGCAAAGTGCAAAGAGGAGCAGGAAAAGTTGCAGCCGTGTCCAGGTCCTTATAATGCATCCACTAGGTCATATATGCCATCCAATGCATCATGGTGTGCTCAGTGGTAGAAAGAAACGCAGCAGCAACTGAAGAGGACTGTGGGGCATCTGCATGGCGTGTAGGGGCTTGGGCAGAACTTTCAGGATCAGCAGCTGGTGGAAGAAACTCAGTAGATGCCCTACGCCTCTTAGAAGGGGTGGACGTGAGCATCTTCACTGCTATATGATCCTTTATCTTCAATAATGGCTCGGTCTTGTCCCATACAACCCCAGCCTGTCTACATAGTTCTGTAATCAAAGTGGGGTGTGGTAGACCTGCATTTCTTCTATCAATAGTTGACAGGATAGAGCTGGAGATGATCGTCCCAATATTGATTGGGAGTCCCTTCATGATGCAGTATACTAGCACAACTCTCTCTACAGTAACCCGATTAATAGCCAAGGAGGGAAGTAAATTAGCACAAACTAAATATAACCAAACCTTAGCCGGGGTTTTGAATGTAGTCTTCATCAAATTCATGGGCCTGTTGTTATAACAAATCCATGAAGCCCCATCAACACACAACATCTGCAGTATCTCTTCCGGATCAAATCTTGGTAGAAGATTGTAATATTCGTCCGGAGTGTTTGCCGGCAAGCCATAAACTTTATTAATAGCTGCTGCATTGAAAGGTACCCATTTGTCCCGTACCCACATCGATGTCCCCTCTCTATCAAGTGCATTGGCATAAAATTCTTGTACTATAGAAACCACTGTGGTAGCTGGCGCCTGTATAAGTTTCTCCCAACGTCTGGCAGCTATCACTGTATCGATACCAATATCGCATTCCTCTGTTATCTGCATAATTCCCCTCTCAGGTATTAGATGTCTGTTCGATCGAATGATATTAAACTGTTGTTTTGCTGCAACGGTCTTGAAACGGTTTCTATCAAACGGTGGAGGAGGTGGTGCTTGCTGCTTTCCTTTTGAGGCTGACAATTTCATTCTAAGAGGCCTGCAATTACAGTAATTGTGGGAAAAGAAAACAACAAGATTCATATAGGAATGCATCAACCATTCAATGAAATTTACTCAACATAGATTAGTTTTCTTGGTCTAAGCATCAGAGCATCAAAGTAAATCTTTAGACAGTAAAAATTGAATCTTGCATTGCCTTGTGATGTTGAATGACATGAAATCAGATAAAAAGATGCACCTCATTACGTGAAATACACATCTAAAGGCCTAAAGTGCTCATGAACTTAGAGTTATGCAAGTTTTCGCGCAAAAAGGGTTCACATATTGTGCATATTCAGAGTAAAAGGAAGGAATGATGCAAGTCATTGAGCAAAACCACCATTTGAACATGAGAAAACACACATAGCAACTCCCAAATCATCTACACATTCAAAGAAGACAAGAAACTAATAAGAAATCAAAGAAAACACTTACATTTTCACTAAAAAGGCAAGAGATGCTTGAGATTTCAAAGGGAGAGCAAAAGCCACAGACCAAACTTGAGATTTCGAAACAGAAATGATGAAAATGACCGCGATCTAAAATTTAAAGGACGCATGGACCGCGGTCACTGTATTATGGACCATGGTCCATGTGTATTTATGTGTTGAAATGGTTTGCACGGTCTATAGACCGCAGTCAGTGTGTATGTCAAAGAATGGTGTTCTGATGACCACAGTCACTGTGGATGGTCATGTTGGTGACCGCGGTCCATGAGTAATTTCTTCGAATTACCTCATTCAGATGACCGTGGTCCGTGGAGAACACATGTTCTGGTGACCACGATCACCAAAACCTATTTTTTGTGTGAACTTGTGTAGACCATAGTCACTATAATTTGGCATTCTGATGACCGCGATCCACAATATGATGGACCCTTTGCTCAATTCTAAGTGTTTAGACTCTACCTTTCCACTGAAATCTAACAAACTAAACTTAAGAAAACAATTACGCAAACATCTATAGTGGGTTGCCTCCCACTCAGCGCTATGTTTAACGTCGTTAGCTCGACGAGGATACTCTGCATTAATCTTTGAGGAGAACCATCTCTACCATCTGCTTTGGACCACCGTAGAATATCTTCAATCTTTGGCCATTCATTTTAAACCTGTGGCCATCCACCAAGCTCTGTACTTCTATTGCGCCATATGGAAAGACTTGAGTGACTAAGAACGGTCCCGACCATCGAGATTTAAGCTTTCCTGGAAACAACCGGAGTCTTGAATTGAAAAGGAGTACTTGCTGCCCAAGTTTAAACTCCTTCTTCTCTATGAATTGATTGTGCCATTTCTTCATTCATTCTCTGTAGATGGTGTTATTCTCAAATGCTTCCTGGCGAAATTCCTCAAGTTCTACAAGCTACAACAACCAGTTTTCACCACAAGCCTTCGCATCGAAATTTAACTTCTTGATTGCCCAGTAGGCTTTGTGCTCTAACTTACAAGGCAGGTGACAGGATTTCCCATACAATAGTTGATAAGGAGACATACCAATGGGTGTTTTAAATGTTGTCCTATATGCCCACAATGCATTATCCAACTTCAATGCCCAGTCCTTACGGTTTGTACCAACCGTTTTCTGTAATATTGACTTGATTTCACGGTTAGACACTTCAGCTTGCCCGTTAGTTTGAGGATGATAGGGTAGTGCAACCTTGTGCCTCACACCATATTTAGTGAGAAGGTTGTTGAAGACTTTATTGCAGAAGTGCGTCCCTTCATCACTCACAGTAGCTCTAGGAGTTCCAAAATGGGAAAAAATGTTTCATGAAAGGAACTTAAGTACCACTCGTGCATCATTCTTTGTTGTAGCCACAGCCTCTACCCACTTATATATTGCTTGCCAACTGATGGTGGAAATGGCCCCATAAAGTCGATGCCCCAAACATTAAACAATTCCACTTCTACAAATGAGGTGAGAGGCATTGCATTCTTTTTGGAGATATTTCCTTGCTTCTGACATGTCTCACAGGTCTTGACAAACTGATAAGCATCTTTCAACATGCTCGTCCAATAAAACCCACTCTCAAGTACACGTCTGGTAGTTCTTTGATGGCTATAGTGACCACTATAAGGTGAAGCATGACAATCATGAAGAACTTTGTTAATTTCAGATTCAGGAATGCAACGATGAATCACCTTGTCAGCACACCTCCGGTAAAGAAAGGGATCATCCCAAAGATAGAACTTACTCTCATGTATGAAACGCTTTAGGCGGCTTTGAGATAAATTTGGTGGAGTGATGCCTGTGGCTTTGTAGTTAGCAAAATTTGCATACCATAGAATGTTGTCACTTACTGACAAGAGACACTCATCCGGGAAAACCTCCACTATTCCCATTGGATCAGGGTTTGCTTCATTTGACAGACGAGACAAGTGGTCAGCTACAACATTTTCTGTACCCTTTTTGTCTATCACCTCTATATCAAACTCTTGCAACAGCAAGATCCACCTTATTAATCTGGGCTTTGCATCTTTCTTTGTAAACAACTGTCTGATTGCTGCTTGATCAGTGAAGACTTTGAAATGTGAGCCCACAATATATGATCTTAACTTGTCACATGCGAAAACAACCACTAGCAACTCTTTTTCAGTGGTGGTATAGTTCTTTTGAGCATCATCCAATGTTTTGCTTGCATAGTATATTGCTCTAAACATCCTATCACGTCTTTGTCCTAAAATTGCTCCAACTGCATAATCACTAGCATTACACATGATTTCGAATGGTTCCCCCCAAACTGGTGTGGACATAATAGGAGCAGACGTTAAGGCTTTTTTAAGTGTGTTAAAAGCTTCAACACACTCAGCTGTGAAGTTAAATTCAGCTTCCTTCTCCAGCAATTGACATAGAGGCCGAGTTATCTGAGAGAAGTTCTTGATAAATCTACGATAAAAACCTGTGTGCCCCAAGAAACTCCGCACCTCATGCACTATTGTTGGTGGTGACAACTTTTCGATGGCTTGAATCTTTGCTTTATCAACTTCTAGGCCATTAACAGAAGCTCCATGGCCCAACACAATGCCTTCCCGAACCATGAAGTGACATTTTTTCCAGTTGAGGACTAGATTCTTCTCTTCACACTGGGAGAGGACTCGTTCCAAATTGTTGATGCATTGTGCAAATGTTTCACCAAAAACTGAAAAGTCGTCCATGAATACCTCCACGATATCTTCAATCATATCTGCAAATATTACCATCATGCACTGCTGGAAAGTTGCTGGTGTATTGCATAACTGAATGACATTCTCCTAAATGCATAAGTGCCATATGGGCAGTGAAAGTAGTCTTTTCTTGATCCTCTAGTACAATGACTATCAGATTATATCCCGAGTATCCATCCAAGAAGCAGTAAAAATCAAAACCAGCAATTCGATCCAGCATTTGGTCCATAAAAGGTAAAGGGAAATGATCTTTACGAGTTGCCTTGTTCAGCTTTCGATAATCTATGCAAACACGCCATCCGGTTTTTGTCCTTGAAGTATTTACTCTCCTTTTTCATTTGTAACAACAGTCATTCCCCCTTTCTTAGGCACAACGTGAATAGGGCTAACCCATGGCGAATCTGATATTGCATAGATAATTCCAGCTTTTAACCACTTCATGACTTCTTTCTTCACCACTTCTTTCATAATAGGATTGAGCTGTCGCTGGTGTTCCACTGTTGGTTTATGTGAGTCCTCCATTAAAATTTTATGCATGCAAATAGCTGGACTTATCCCCTTAATATCTTCAATTGTCCATCTTATAGTAGCCTTGTGTTCCTGCAACACTTTCAACAATTCTTTTTCTTGAATAGGTGCCAATGAAGAGGAAATAATAACTGGACATGATTTAGCTACGTCCAAAAATGCATGCTTCAAATGTTCTGGAAGTTGTTTCAACTCTACTTCCTTAGAAGGTTCTTAAGCAACTTCAATTTGTTGGTCTTCCGACAATTGCTCAGCTTTATTGTTGAATTCTGGCGAACAAGCTTCCAAAGCTAATACGACTAGCTTCTCATCTTCTGTCATGATATGGGGAAAGATAATGAATGAGCAATGCATCTCACCAATTCATCTTGACAGCTTAGTTCATCAATTACCTCTTCCACACAGGCATTTAGAACTTCTATCCTGTTGCATCCATGCAACTCATTAGGATAGTTCATTGCCTTGTAGAGATTGAAGACAACTTTGTCTTCATTAACTCTTGATGTTAATTCTCCCTTATGGACATTTATCAATGCATGCCCAGTAGCCAAAAATGGTCTCCCAAGGATGAGTGGCATTTCACAATCCTCTTCCATGTCTAACACAACAAAGTCCACTGGAAATATGAACTTATCTACCTTGACCAACACATCCTCAATCACTCCTTTTGGATATGTCAAAAATCTATCTGCTAATTGAAGAATGATTGTGGTTGGCTTGATTTCTGACATCCCCAACCTCTTACACACTGTTAAAGGCATAAGATTAATATTTGCACCAAGATCACATAAAGCCTTCTTAAAGATCTCAGACCCAATGTTGCATGGTATAGTAAAATTCCCTAGATCTTTCAACTTTTGAGAAAGTTTCTTCTGGAGGATGGCACTGCATTCTTTAGTGAGCTTAACTGTTTCAAAGTCTAGCTTCCTCTTCTTAGACATTATCTCCTTCATAAACTTTGCATAATTAGGCATTTGTTGCAAAGCTTCTACAAATTAAATATTAATATGAATCTTCTTAAACATCACCAAAAACTTGGCAAATTGTTCATCCATCCTCTTTTTTTGGAACCTTTGAGGAAATGGTAAGGGTGGAATTTCATAATCTTTACCCTCTTGATTTGCTCTTTCCTTGACTTTCCCTTTTGATGTTGCAGGTTCGTCATGTGGACCTATTGATTTCTTTTGCACATCCATCTCATTGCTAACAACTTCCTCAGCTTCAATAGGTAGTATACTTGGATTTGGTGGACCTACTACTTCTTTGCTGCTACTAGTAGTCACTGCCTTACAGCTCTCCTTTGGATTCACTTGAATATCACTTGGAAAAGAACTCCGCTGTTGATTTGAGACTATTTGTGCCAACTGTCCCACTTGTGTTTCCAAATTCTTAACACTAGCATTTATGTTTCCCACCTAGATTTTAATTCCGAAAACTCTTGTGTCATTTTTGTCCACCCTTCTAGTTAGCTCCTTGAAGAATCTTGAATGCATATTCATCATTTCATCAAGTTTATCCTCCAAAGATGGCTTTTTGTCTTGCAATGGCTGTTGAGGGATGAATCCTGGTGGCAAGTGGGCATTTCTGTTGTTGGCATATGAGAAATTCTCATGATTTCTCACTCTTGGATGATAATACTTAGGGACATTATATCCCCCAACTTGTCCTTGATACCCACTGAATTTGTTCATGGTATTCATTTGTTCAATTGAAGCTTCTCCATGATAAGGTGCCCTACTCGCTTCTGCAATGGACTGCACTTGTTGATGTTGCTGAAATTGTGCCCCACTACTATTTTCTTCCACCAAGTTCAATCGATGAGTCATAGCTGCTATTTGGGCATGCAAGGCACTAATCTCATCCACTTCATGAACTCCCACTCTCTTCGCTATGCTTCTTTCTATAAGCATTAGCTGCCATGTCTTCAATAAGTTGAGTCGCATTTGTGGTTGACTTCCCCATCAATGATCCTCCAGCTGCTGAATCTATCAAAGCCCTGGTGGATGGTGTAAGTCCACTACAGAACATATGAATTTGAAGCCAAGGTAAATATCCATGTTGTGAGCAATGCCTCAGTAAATCTTTAAATCTCTCCCAAGCTTCGTACAAAGATTCAAAATCATGTTATTTGAAAGAGCTAATCTCCCCTCGCAACTGATGTACTTTGACAGGTGTGAAATACTTTTGCAGAAACTTCTAACCCATCTCTTCCCAATTGGTAATACTTCCAGGAAGTAGGGTTTGTAGCCAACCTTTTGCTTTATCCCTTAAAGAGAGGGGAAACAGTCGTAGCCGAAGTTGATCTTCAGTTACTCCATTCATTTTGACTGTATCACATATTTCCATGAATGAGTTTAGATGTGCCATTGGATCCTCCATAGCTGAGCCTCCAAATTGTTGCTGCTGCACCATAGTGATTAGGGATGGTTTCAACTCAAAATTGTTTGTATTTATTGGTGTCCTTGTTATGCCTACGTAGTTGTTATTCAGCATCGGCTTAAGGAAGTCCCTCAAGGGTGCTTCTCTATGTTGTGCCTCCCTGTTGTTCCCAACTCTAGAACTTCCACTATCCGCCATTGTTTGTATTCTTTCTTGAGCTTCCAACCTAATCTGATGGATTGTTTTCAGCAAATCTGGATCGTAGGGATCACACGAACGTTTATTCATGCAAGCCTGAAGCACAGAAAACACAAACAGATCAAGTGTATTCAATGTGCTTCACCAAAGATAAGAAAACTCAATTAATAGGCAACAATAAAATAAAATTTTGTCTTGAGTAAGACTAAACCAAATTCAACTGGTTTTAAAAACACTAAACACCATATTTTTTTTCGGCAATGGCGCCAAAAACTTGTTGTCAAACCTGCAAGTGTACAATTTCACTCAAGTATAAACCGTTAAGACCGGGTATCGTCCTCAGGGAAAAAGGGTTGATTTGTGATTTTAAATCCCAATTTACTATTGATTAATGTTTTATCAAGACTCTAATTGATGTAATTGAATTGAATTGTAAGCTAGAAACTTTTCTAAACAAAAGCAATATTTACTATTAAGAGATTTATTTAGAAATGTGTCTGGGATAGTGAATGCCTCTGCATAATTTGTGATCCTTCGTTTTAATCATGAATTATTTAAACTATGAGTTTTTGCATCAATAGTTGAAATCCTCTCCCAAGGTACTTTAACATTCCCTAGAGTTGCCTCATTGAGCCCTCTTTCGAGGTGCTCACTTAACAACCTAAGTGTTGTGTTCAACAGTCCCTGTGCAACCCCTTAGATTAGTCAATAATCTCTCGATACATCAACCAGTCTAAGTCCAAACTGTGACATCCACCCTTTAGGCCTCTCTTCTGAGATAGACTAAAGTGTTGGGTTTGTAATGTTTATGGCCATTAAACATAAGGCATTAAGTCCACACAATATGGAATAGAGTTTATAACTCAATAACCACAACTAGATATCACAAACTATGCATTGAGAACATCACATCCCAGACAATAAAACTAATTAGCTAGACATGAATTTAATGGAGAACATGAAATTAAATTGAAAGAAGTAAAACATACTCAAATATTTTGATTAATCTTCAATCATCAATGCAAATACAGGTTTTTATGCTCCACAGCCGTCACCAGTGGTTTCTTTTCGGATTAGGTATCTATGACTCTAATCACCCTTTTCTATATATAGTCTCTCACTAAAAAACCCTAAAAAAAATATAAAAATCCCGATAATCACTCGAGTGACCACGGTTACGGACCGCAGTCAGTAATTTCTATGACAGAACCCCAAAATTCTCCACCTGCTGCCTACCGCGGTCTGTCCTGTCTCTATGCTCATCCCATTCTGGTGACCGCAGTCACTAGTTTATGGACCGCGGTCACTAGAATGTTTTCTCCTGGTGCAGTCCTTCTTCATTTACCTCAATCTTCAGTTGTTGGACCGCGGTCTTTTGGTACTCTTTCATGATATCTTCTCCTGTTTTCCTTCACATGGGAGCGAGAAGACTATATGGTGAGTCATTTCCCTGATATTATGAGAGTCACTTCTTGATCTTTTATTCTTGTAGTAAATTTCGAGGACGAAATTTATTCTAAGGAGGGGAGACTGTAACGACCCGTATTTTTGGACATTCAATTGACGGGTTTGACAGATATTTTTTTCTATCAATTAATGAATTATAAATGAGAAATACATGATTATACAAAAATATGAAATTTTTCGGCAATAGTATTAATCAAAGTGTGTATTCAATGGTAATACATGATTTTTTGGTGATAATATTAATTAATAAGTGTATTACTTGAGAAATTAGAATAAATAATAATAATTATTATTATTTATATATATATATATATTGAGAATAAAATTTTTTATTGGAGAATAAAATGAATAAAATTTTTACATGTGTATATATTGAGATATAGAAATATATATTAATAGATGATGCAAATAAATTATTAGGTATATATTTATTTAATTGAGGAATGATTGTTTGGTTGGGAATATCAATAAAAATAATTGAATAAATAAAATGTTGGATAAAGGATTATTATTGGAAATGGAAAAAATTAAGTAAATTAATAAATAATAAGATAATATAGGTGAGGTGGTTGGATAATGTAGTATTGGAAAAAAAATAGTAATTAGAAACTTGATGAATATCTTGATGAGTCATGGATAATCCAGGAAAGAAAAAAAGAAAAAAAAAAAGAAATGAAGGGATATATATGCATTACGTGGGAAGATAAGAGCAAAAACAAATGGGTGGATAAGTAAGAAGGAAAAAAATCTTAGCATTAATTGTTGTGGGACCCTCTCCAAACTAACTACTATAAATACCCCCATTCTCTCATCTCATTTCATCCCTCCATGTCCCCATATGTTCATACGTGAAGGAGAAAAAAAATAAGCCCTCAATTGCTCAACCTTGAAGAAGAGAGAAAGAAGAGAGAAGAGAGGAAAAAAAAAATAAATAAAAGAAAAGAAAAAGAAAAAGAAAAAGAAAAGAAAAAGGAGAAAAAAGAAAAGAAAAGAAAAAAAAAGGAAGAAAAGAGGAGAAGAGGAGTTGCGCGCTTTGAAAATCTGACATTTCGGGTAAATCATTTTTTACCTCTTTTCAATTTCGAATTAGTATATAAATTGTCAATTTCAGTTTTATAGTATAGTTTCAATAAATGTATTAGTTAATGCGTGGCCCCAAAATTAGGGTATATTTTTCCTATGAAACTAACTATACAATATATATATCATTGTGCTCAAATTTACGAGTAGAATACAAATATATATATATATATATATTATTTGTACCCTCATGGACCATAGGAAATTATATGGTAGTTAGAAGTCGACGCACATTAATACTGAAATTTTAGTCGGTGGGTACTAAAATGTCTAGAATGAAACTTTGTATTTAATGACACTGAAATTAGGATTTTAGAAGTCAATGGATATATTAAATTCACGTTTATGTGATTTGAGGATTAATTAATAAAGATAGAAAAAAATGTATATAGGGTAAAAATAATGACAAATAACAGAAAAAAATGTTATATAACAGTGCATAGCATTATGAAATACTTGTTAGGAAAATATATAACATAAGAAACAATATTTATGTATTGAACCGCCAAATTTATGAAAGTGGCTGATTATTGTGTACCAAAGGTGTCGACAATACATATTTGTAGTATTTTGATTCAATATAAAGGCTTAATTGACCTTGTTAACCACGTTGACCTTATCGATTTGACAAGTCGGTGAGGGTTAAGTTTAGATAGAGTTGACTATAGTTGACCAAGTTAATCCTTTGATTGACCAAAGACCCTAAAGTTATAATTTGAGCCAAGTTTTATGTAATTATTAAGAAAGTAAGTTGATCACGCAGGATCAAACATTAGCGGGACACGACCGGTCACTAGAGGAGCACCGGGAGCTGAGCATCCTTGTGAGTAATATTTTCTAATTTATCACTTAACTTGTTATTCTATCATAAATGAAATGTTCTTACATATTGAAATGCATTCGCAATCTTTTAATGTGATTTAAATAAAAATGTGCACCAAATATCGAGGTTCGGGTGCGGGTTAGGGTATTGAATGTGGTAGAGCATTGAGGATGAGTGGCTGTCGTACCCGGGGGTACGGTCGGGCCAGGTCTATCAATTGAAGCTTCCCTAGATTATTTAGTGACCACCTAGCACAGAGTGCCCGGGGGGGGGGGGGGGGGCTGTGGGCCCAGATTCGGGTCGTCCCCTCTACACCTAATCGTTGGGTTTTTCCTGCCCGGGGGGGTTTGTGGGTGTCTGCTGGTGGATCTTGTTAGTTTTTTTGTGCCCGCCCGGGGGGGGGGGGGGGGGGGGGGGGGGGGGGGGTTCTGTGGGCCCATATTGCGGTCGTCACCTATACACCTAATCGTCGAGTTTTTCCTGCTCGAGTGGATTTATGTGTTTTCTGCATTAAAACTGGTTTCAAAATGGAAGGTGCACAACTGTATAGTGGATTTAACATTCATTAATTGTTGCATTCATTCGCATTATTATTATTGTTCATTCATACATGACATTGCTTTTCTAGAATTCTTGTTCTAAGTCATAGATTAGGTTACATTACTCACTGAGCCGCTGTGGACAAAATTGGCTCACTATTCTAATATTTCAGGTTCTTCTTCTATGGATAAGGGGAAGAAAGTGGTCATTGCGTAGAGTGCATCACGTTTACTTCAGTAGGTTTCCTCACGTGGTTTATTGTTTTGAGAGTTAGTATAATGTATAAGAAGTGAGTAAAATATGGTAGATATTTTGAATTGGGCATTCTGCTACTGCTACATTTAGGACAGTGTATATATAATTAACTTTTGTATAAATTTTTTTTTACTGTACTTATTTGTTCTAGTTGTTTTCGCATTTATTATGATTACTTTGATAGTGTTATATATGGTGTTGTAAAGAGGCTTAACAGTGTTTTGGGCAAACTCAGTTTGAAATGAGTTTGTCAGAACACTGTGCCGGTCGGTTCATCCTTCTCCCTATGGAAGGGGTCCCGACAGCCTTGGTCATGAGTATGAAGATACTTGGTAACTCAGCCTCATGTGACTGTGACTTGGAAGTACGCAATCTTTGATTACTAGTAGTTCAACCCCAGGTTGATAGTAAGCCATTCCTTGGTATGTGTAACACCCCGCCTCCCAAGTCCCATCTTCCACGTCATCTGACGGTTCAATTTTATTTGATCAAAAATCTTGGGATACCCGGGAGACGAGCCCGTGCTACATTTTCTTCTTCTTAGATCCAAATGCATTAAGGTTCCTGTGTGCATTAGTCTATGTACAAAAATAACATCACAATAAAGTAGATTCTTCATTTGATCATTTAACAATTTCAGGTACAATATTCCATTTCAACGAAAATAAATTTAAAACTGAAAATACAAGAGTTTACTTGGGCCTATTTGCCCTACATTAAATTAAATAAAAACTTTCTAAGGAACAATCTCCGCGCAGGCTGATCAATTTCC
>JAJIYU010008315.1:0-18176 GCA_030144865.1 Tinospora cordifolia | reverse complement strand
GGTTGACATGCTGATCTTTCTACTCACTGAGCCACGTGGATTTTAGGCTCACTACTCTATTACCATTTCAGGTTCTTCAGTGGCGGACAAGGGAAAAGGCGTAGTGATTGCTTGATTCCCTGACGATTCCTGTCCTAGTTTCTTTTTGGTTTTTTCTTTTTCCTTGAAGTTGGCCATTGGTGTACTGTTCTAAACGATTAAGTATGTATTTTGGACAAACTTATGTAAATGAAATGCTTTCGTTTGAATTATTGCTTACTTTGGTTTTAATGATTCCAATTATTCTGATATTGTCTCATCATATGAGGGTTGCAAAGATGGCTTAACAGCGGTTGGGCGAACTCGTCTTGGTGAAAGAGTTTCGTCAGGCCGCTGTGCCGGTCAGGCCGCCCTTGGCTCTGGGAAGGGGTCCCGACACAGCATCTTTCCTATACACCAGACTATAGTTTTTATTTCCCTTCGTTTCCACTTTGCTCGTGTTTCCACTTCTTGTATGGTGCATTAAATCAAGGTAGAACTTGCTAATTTTCTTGCAACTGGCTTGTAGTTCAATAAATTGAATAAACTCATTTCTCACTTCTATTTCTCTAAGATTTATATTCCTTTTATTCATCATTTAAGCTACACAATAACATTACACCCAAATTTTATATAATTATAAGGAGTCAATTTATCTTCATTTATTTCATTTAGTGCAAATTTTCAGGGTATAACATTAGAAGCTGACAAATAATGGATATATGCATTGATAATAAAATTTTAATTGAGGAGTCCAAAAATGTTGAGGATGAAATTTTGGACTCAATGATACCAAAGTTAGGATTTTTGGAGATTGATTAATGGGTTAAATTTACATTTATGCAATTAGTAAAAAATTAATAGATTAATATTGTGTGTGTGTGTGTGTATAAGGTTATATAATGTATTGTTATGCATTATTTAATGTAATATATAATGATATATATAAACAATATATGTATAATGTTGTATAACATTATGAAATATTTCACATGGAAAACAATGTGTAACATAGAAAACAATTAATTTTTCTAGTTGATGTAGTATATAGAAAAATTGTGAAGAGGTTGGCTATTGTATACCAAAAGTGAAATGTGTGTCAAGGGTGTAAGCTTTTGGTATTGGCTCAATATTGGGGGATGCGACCAACGACCAGGATAATGTCAGAAGTCGAATTAGTCTGTGAATAGTAATTTGATTTATTTACTTAACCTTTTAGTTTACTTATTGTTGTTACATAATTGGGTGCTACATGCATTGCATACTGCATTGAGATAGGATTGATCGACGACTCTTCAAATGTACGGACCTAGCCTAAGAATGAGCGGTTCCAAGGCAGGGACATTGGATTGTGATAGTCTCGAGATAAGAGTACGAATATTGAGATGTGCCAACCTGGCCTAAGAATAAGAGGTTCTGAGGTACAAACATTGGATCATGATAGGCTTGAGATAAGAGTACGAATTTTTAGATGTGCCGACCTAGCCTAAAGATGAGTTGTTTCAAGGTACAGACATTGGATCATGATAGTTTTGAGATAGGATTGATCGATTAATCTTAAGATGTACTAACCTAGCCTATAGATGAGCGGTTCTGAGGTGCAAAGATTGGATTGTGATAGTCCTAAAATAAGAGTGGTATGTTGGTAAACCTTGTAGATATAATTAGAATGGTGCATGGCACACTCTACTGGTTCGTGGGTGGCGACTATACCACTTGGTCAGTGATCTATGATCGTCAATATATGACAATATGGCATGGTCGATAGGCCACGATCTTTGAGATATAGCAGTATGGCCTGGTTGGTGGGCCACAATCGTCAATGATAGGTAGTATGGCCTGGACAATGGTCACGTCTATTTGGAAATGGCAGTATGACCAAATGATCCTTAAACTAAAAAAAGGGTGCCGAGTTTAGATATTGGACCCTTGGAACATGGCATATTAGGATGTTGCATCTTTATATGTGGATGATTACACGAGTTATTCATTGTTGCATCTTATTCAATGTTTTTAATAATGCATGTGAAAGGTTGTTTTTTTCTTTAAATAATGAATGATCATGATTTTGCCTATTGCATTGCATGTACAATGCTAGACTTAAGTAGATATATCATTTTGCTACTCACTGGGCTCTCATGGATATCAAGCTTACTACTCTCAACATTTCAGGTTTATCTGGTGTGGATAAGGGGAAAGTTGTAGTGACCACATGATCTTTCCAACATAGTCCACAGTAGGTTGATTTGTTGTTTTGGTATTTTGGTATTTTAAATCAATATGTATTAGTTTTAAAAAATGTAAAGTTGAACTACACTTTGTTAATGCAAATAATGTTAAACATTTCTGTTGTTGTTACATTATTCTGCTTATCTTTTTATTAATGCACTCTAAATACTAAAAATAATTTGATAGTAAGGCTTAACAATAGTTGATGAGTTTGACTAGGGAGTAGAGTTGTTTGACTATTGTGTCCGTCGAACCTCTTGTAAGTGGTTTCAAAGGGGGTGCTGACATCCAGAAACACATCCAAAAGTAAGCATCAACTTTCAAAGACATCATTCTATAAATGCATCAATTATCTAGGACACTTCTAAAAGAAGGGTCATCCCGCAAGTAAACTCTAAACAAAACTGTGCAAAAGTCATGCACGAGAATGGTACAATATCATTCCATGGCCCTAAACTCAGCCTATCTTAATTGGAGATTTATCGATGGTGATCAAAATACGAATACCTCATGCTAAGCCTATTCTTCAAGGGACAATACCCATGGCGATCAAATACAAATACACCGTCGACACATGGTTAATATCTTAAACATCTCTATTTAATGGAGGTTATGACAAAATCAAAATAAACATTCCACATACATACAGATAATAAGATATTAAATAACCAAAACTTGATCATCATTCATAGGATATCAACTAAATGAAATACATAAAACCTAACAGAACATTTGTAATGTCATAGCATGCTTCTAGATTTTACACATACACGTAAACGTTCATGAATACATTAATACACTAGCATGGATCAAATAATTTAATTCAGAATAATAAAAAATTAATCATATGAATTATCTTAATTAAAATAATATAGGTGAAAAAGATGTCACTTCTACCTGTACTCGCGCTCTGATGCTGTCAGGACCCCTTCCCTAGGGCGAAGGATGAACCGACTGGCACAGCACCCCGACAAACCTGCCCGCAGGCCGAGCTTGCCAAGACACTGTTAAGCGTCATTCCTCAACACCACACCTAACACTATCAGAGTAATCATAGGGATGCAGAAGAGACTTGAACACATAAACACTAGAAAGATTACAATTTTATCAAATAGGTCATCAAAAATGTGAGTAGCAAAACATGAGTAGCAACGGGAGTGCTTAATCCATTATGTGCAAGGCTTTCATCTCCCCTATACATAGTTCTAACCCTCAAAGCAATAAATGGCACAAAGAAAACCTACCAAAAAGGGTAAGAAAGTGCAGTTCTATGCGATGACCACCCCTTTGCCCTTATCTATGGCAGAAGGACCTGAAAAGTTAGAGTAGTGAGTTTAATTGTCCATGGTGGCTTAGTGAGTAATGCAATCTAATTCATAACTTAAAACAAGCATTCCACATATAAAACACATGCCATGAATGCATGAACAATAGCATTATATGAGTGAATGCAACAGTGAATACAATTTAAATCCATAATGCAGTCATGCACCTTCATTTGAAAACAGTTAAATGATGAAAGCATTCGCCAAGGCTCTCACTAGCCCCCAAGGCGACTAAAAATCCACTCTAGCAGGTTACAGACCATTAGGCGTATCTTGTCGCCTCGATTAGGACTTATTGTCATTGCCATCAATCGTAACAACCCAATCAGGACCTATTGTCGTTACCATATTGTGATGGCCCGATTAAGACTTATTGCCATTGCCATATCATGGGCCCACAGAACCCCCTCAGCGGGCACTCTGTGCTAGGTGGTCACTATCAGGGTCGTACGAGGGATCGACACAACTCACCCTAACCCTGTACCTCTAGCCTCGAGACTCGGTGCACTTTTCATTTAAAACTCATTTAAAAGGTGCAGATTCATCACAATACGTAATATCATTTTCATAAATGCACAGAATATCAAGCTTTAAGAAACAAGTTAGAAAACACTACTCACAAGGATGCTCTGCTCCCGGTGCTCCTCTCATAACTGGTCGCGTCCCGCTAGTACTTGGCCCTGTGAAATCGACGTAACTTCTTAATATTGGCATGAGACTTGGTTGAACTCTAACTCTACGCCATTGGTCAATCAATGGATTGAGCTAGTCAAGGGTGGGCTATCCATGCCAATTCAACTCACCTTGAGTCGTTAAGTCAACTTGATCAACTTTGGTCAATCTTGGTCAACCTTAGTCAAACCTATCACTTGCTGACCTAGCTGGTCAACAGAGTCCCAAATGGTCAATTATGGTCCTCATTGAGTCAATTGGGCCAAAATGGATCAAAATTCCCAACTCCCATCACTTAGGCACAACTTTAGCTTGTGACCCTATCTGCACAACCATGTTTTCGATTTTTCTGCAGGTAATCCGTACATTGGATTTGAGCCAAATTTTTCAGATCTGTTCTAGACTGCTTAAATCTTCCCCAAAATTTTAAATCACGATTTTAGGACTCCATTTTATAGTTTTTTTATTTGAGATATCAGGGTCTGTGTGTTCTCGGATTTCATGTCATAGGCAGTGACTGTTTACCTAATTTGACCTACTTATTCATATCAGAATGCTTTAAAATTTGGTGGACATCTTCTAGACATACTTAACAACTTCTCCACCAAATTACAGCCTAATCCACTGAGGTTTTCTCATTAAATTTACTTTCAGAATTTTCAGCCGAATTACAATGATTTCTTGGTTCACATTTCTATTATTCTTTCATGTGTTTGTTTACCTCACCAAACCTCTAATCTAAGGTTCATTCCTTACACATATTGCAAATATGTAGGTCATTCTACAATTTTCTATCAAGGATTCTTCCAAATAGTAAGCAAACATAGGCTCAAGGTCATGTTCAAACGTCTCATTAAACATGTTACATGCATTCCAAAACTCAGGAATTTTCCTAAGTGTTAAACAGCCAGCTAAAATAGCATATTGTTAAGTGTACTAAATCATATTCACATAGGCTCATGGTTAGATCTTTATATCTCTCTATAGCCTCTACTATGAGGCTTCAAAGGCCTCTGGTTTCAGTCCCAAGGGGTGTCCTTAAGTGCTTTCAAATACAGCCTCAATCTAGTCCAATGCCTAATTTTATTGGCACTGTCGCAACAGTGAATCACACAATCAACATCAGTGACTTATAAAACATATTAAATGTTCTAGTATCTGGTTTCTACCACTTGAACACTTAAATATATATAATGAGAGGTAAAATAAAGGGTCTTACCTTAGGGACGAACCTGGTATGGTTCAGGAGTGAGCCCCTCTATAGTTACTCCAACACTGTTTTTGCCACACAGTTGTAATAGTGAGTAGAACCAACTTTAATGACTCAGAAATCATGTGTAAAGCCTTATTTTTCGTTCTCTAACAATTGGAGGTTAAAGTACACATGAAAATGAAGAAGATGGACTATCTCACCTCCAAAATAGGCTTGAAATGGCCTAGGAATCAAGCTCCAAAGATGGCTTCAACACAGACTTTTCTATTTTTTGGGTTTGAACACTATGAATAGCACCTCCTTTTCGGGGTTTCAGTTCCAAATGGTTCCAAGATTTAGCGAGTTGCTTGTGGGACTTCTTAGATAGTAGTAAGACCTTTAAAACAAGCTAAGATTCAATGGATTTGGCCAACAAATAAAGGAGATTCGAGCTTGTGAACAAGGGTTACAATAGCTGGAAATCCTGGACTTGTGCTCAAGAATGGATTTTGTTGCATGAAAGGGAGCTTGCGTGGCTAGATAGGATGACACGTAGCCACCCACATGGCCTCCAACCTCTCATGCTGGACGCCCAGTTGGCAATGTCTATTGGCCATATCAGATGGCTGAGCTTGATGGCAGAAACCAGGGGTGCGATACCATGTATTCCCATGGTTTAATGGCTGAAAAATGCCCAGAAAATCACCGAGAATCGGGCTAAAAATCACACAAAATGCCAAAACCAAGGGGCTGGACTCGTTGGGCGTGTGGGCCAGCCCACGGTTGGGCCTCAAACTCGCACGGGCGGTTGGCCCGCGTGCCCATTTCGGCCCGACCGATTTCGGTCCGCATGGGTCATTTGGCCCGTGCGCTGAAATTGAATTTTTTTATTTTATTTTTTCCTTTCCTTTGTTTTTTCATTTTCCATTTTCTTATATATATATCTAATTTCACCATTTTCTTCTCTTTAAAATTATAAAAATCATTAATACATCCTTTTCTCACCAAAATGTTCTTATTATATATCATTTCATCATTTATCCAATTACTTTTTGTAAAAATTGAATAATTCATGTAAAATTATTTTTTTTCTCCCAAAAAGTCCATCTGTCACTCTAAAATTTTCATAATTATTCCAAAAATTCAATAATCATTTCTAAAAATCATTTCTCTTAAGAAAACACATTTTCCTTATAGTTTCACATGTTTTCCCCTCAAAATTGTATTTTTTTTCTACTATTCTATTTTTCTTTAATAAATAATTTAAAATTAAAAAATTTTCATATATTTTCATTAAAAATTCAGAAAATGAATGAAATATACATGTATCGGATTCGTCAATCCAATGTCTAAAATGTGAGTCGTCACAGATGCCTCAAAATCTGTACTAATCCGAATCTATCTGAGATATCAACCTAAATAATATAAAACATTACTTTGAGTAATTTATGGTTATTTTAATATTTGAACTTAAATTTCTCTTAATTTTATAGCTCAATACAATTTGATGTATTATGGGGCACTTATATTATTGCTAGTATATTGTTTGTGCACAACTGCCCTAATTTTCTACTATGGGCTTAGCCAATATTATTTTTCATTTATAAAGATCATTATAGATGATTTTTGTTTATTATTATATACTTAATTTAATTTTTAAAAATTCAATTAAAAATATTATGCATAATTTACATAATATTTAAACTTGATACTTATTATAAACACTTAAAATCCTTATTTTAAGTGTAGTAATATTTTTATTAAAAATTTGTTATTTTAAATTAGTTTTTAGCAACTTAAAATTTTAATTTTTCATCCTAAAATATATTTATTTTTATTTTTATATTTTCCAATTATTTTTTGCTAATAATGTAATTTTGATGCATTAAGGGTTTTATTTTTCAATCCTAAGACCTTAATCTCTAAGTGTAGTTTATTATT
Source organism: Tinospora cordifolia (assembly GCA_030144865.1). NCBI lineage: Eukaryota > Viridiplantae > Streptophyta > Magnoliopsida > Ranunculales > Menispermaceae > Tinospora > Tinospora cordifolia. The sequence continues at coordinate 10,799 of JAJIYU010008315.1, read as the reverse complement.
ACATTTTTAAGCATTTTTAATTACTTTTAGATGTTGATTTTGTACTCTAAAAATATTTATTATTTTTTAATAATTTTTCTATTTATATAATATTATTCAGTTTTCAAGTTATAAATTTATCAATGAATATTTTACAACTATCTCATATATCATAAGATATAAATGTATGTTTTACATTATAATATTATTTCTTTAACTCCATTTTTTGCCACATAAATTAATGAATTTCTTAATTAAATGCAATGATAATATTTTATTGTCACGAACCCTGTTTTGATACACAAAAATATTCGGGTCCAACGTATGTTTTTTCTAAAATTTATTGAAAATACAAGGATTTACCTCAATTTTTCTAAATTTTATATTATTTATTGAAGAAAAATGAGAATAATGGGGAAAATGTAAATTTGAGGAGAAAATATGTGGAATTATAAGAAAAATATGTTTTCTTGAGGGAAATAATTTTTGGGATTGATTTTTGAATTTTTAAAATTTTTAGAGAATTTTTAGAGTAATTAATGAAATTTTTAGGAAGAAAATGTAATTTTTGGTGAATTAATCTAATTTTTGATAAAATAATTATACAAATGATGAAAATTAATGTATAATGGAAAGTTTTGATGAGAAATAAGGATCAAATAATTTTCGATGATTTTAGAAAAAAAAAAGCTAAATTTTGAGGTATATATGTATATATACAAAAAGGGGGAAATGAAAAAAAAAAGTATGGCAAGGACCTGGGCGGACCCAGGCACCGTGCTTGGGCCAGCCTAGGCCCTAGCGGGCCAAAACCCAACCCGCACGGGCTGGAAACCCATGCGGGCTCAGGCCGAATGAACTAGCTCGGGCACCTAGAACCCGGGCCTGGCGCGTGGGCCGGCCCACACGCCCAGAAACCAAAAGCCCCACTTTTCTTTCGTCTTTTGTGCAAAATTTTACCCAAATTTTGGCTATTTTCTGGTGATTTTTCTAGCTAAAAACCATGGGAATCCCTGGTTTTAATCCATGGTTTTGAGCAAGCCAATGAGCAGTGCCAACTAGGCATCACGTATGCAGGCTTGAGAGCCATGTGGATGGCCGCGTGTCACCTTATTTGCCATGCAAACACCCCCCTTCAACAAAACCACCATTATAGCAGAAAATTTCAAATTTGCAAAATTTTTCTTTCATCTTTCAAAGCTTGTAACTTCCTTGTTTGACCTTCATTTTGAGTGTTCTAAGGCTCTTTAGAAAGCTCTTGCTACCATCTACGAAGTCCCACAAGCAGTTTGTTGAATCTCGAAACCATTTGAAGCTGAAACTGCTGAGAAAAGGGGTTGGTCATCATGTTCAAAACAAGAAAACAGAAAAATATGTGTTGAATCAATCTTTGGAGCTTGGGTTCCCAAGCCATTTCAAGTCCATTCTAGAGGTAAAACCCCTCTTCTTCTTCCTTATTTCGTGTACTTTCATATCCAAGTGGCGGAAATTGAATACTCAAGCCTCAAACCTATTTTACAAGGCTATAAAATAGTTATCTGAGTAACTGTTTTAACCGTTTCTGCAAGAAAACTAACTCTGAGACCAGATTGAAGGCAATATTTAGGATACTTAGAGGTGTCCGATTGGACCAAGATCAGAGGCGTTTTGAATCCCATACTTGGGACTACAAAAAGGTAAAAGCCTCGAACCAAAAGCCTTTGTGGTTTAGATTTTGTATGCTTAGAAACATATCTTGTTAGTTAGATGTTATGGACTTGGAAAAATTTTCTAGAACATCTTCATGTACACCATGTTTAGGAGTAATGTTTAAGAGCAAATATGATTAGGGTTGCTTGTTGTTTTGAGTAAGACTTATTTAATCAGGATTTCAAGGTCTAAACTCTTACAAAAACAGCAAGGAATAGCCTCAGATTAGTGTTGGAAATTAGAGTAGATAAGCACTCAAAAACCATTGGGGATTGAATCATAGAATAATCTGTTACATAAACAGAAAAGTATGGGATTAGTTGACTGACCAAATGAAGGAAATTTGAGCTGAAATTTGGTGGAATGGTCCCTGAAAATGTCAATATTATGTGTACCACATTTCAGGGCAATCTGAATTTGTGAAGTAGGTTAACGAATTCACTAAGTGAATGCCTATCACAGGGTATACGGGATTTTCAATCTCTGTTAGTACACCTAAAAACCCTAGTACATGGTGTCCAAAAATTGTTAAATAAAATTCTAATAACTTTTTGGAAAGAATAGATCAAATCTAGAAAATTTTACATAAATCCAACAGTTGGATTGATCTCTGGAAATTTGGAAATTTACTGCTAGGAAGTGTGAACCTAGAAGTTCCTGTGATTCAACTGAAAATTCTAAGATTACATTAAATAGCCAAACCTCAGTGGATTGAGCTACAATGGTGGAAAGATTTCTGAGTATGTTTAGATTATGCCTACCAAGTTTTAGAGCATTCTGATATGGATAAGTGGGTCAAATTAGGCAAATAGTCATTGCCTGTGTCATAAAATTCGAGAACACAAAGACCCTGACATCTTAGTTAAAAACACTATCAAATGATGTCCTAAAATTATGATTTAAAATTATGGGGAAGGTTTAAGGAGTCTAGAACAGACCTAAAAAATTTGGTGCAAATTCAACATACAGATTGCCCGCAAAAAGATCGGCAAGCTCGCTACGTAAGAGAGCAAAGAACCCAAAATTTGACTAAGTGTTGAGATTTGGGATTTTAAACCAATTTTGACCCAATAGGCCCATTTTGACCCAATTTGGGCACAAATTGACCAATAGTGACTAGGATGACCACATTGACCAGAGTTGACCGAGTTCGACAAATTAACCGAAATGGTTTGGGTCGATCGAAACTAAGTAGGGACGGTGAGAGTAGAGATTAGGCCACTGTATGGATAGAACTGAGATTGAGTTTGATTGATGCAGATTCGAGGGAGTACTGTGGGACTGGGCCGATTGTCAATGGGACATCGGTGCGCAAGACCCGAGGTGAGTAGTTTGATTTAGGTATTTTCTGTGACTTTTATTCCTTGCATAAAACTTGTGTGAAATGACATGGTTTAAATGGTTTCACATGATTTAGATACATCTGATTGATTTTGAATGTGTAGATGTACACTGTTAGTGAGACCATAAGCTCGAGGGCCGAGTGTCGGGGTCAAAGTACTTGATGTGATTGAGGTTAGGCTCGAGGTCTGAGCGCAAGGTTAGGGCATATGATCAATGCGCCTAGCTTCCGACCCGCTCGAGTCATGACACTCGAGGACCGAGCACGAGGTTAGGGTATTCGCAGAGTACGCCTAGCTTGCGACCCGCTCGAGTGGCCAGTACGTTTGACTTAAGATCCGCTCAAGGAATGACCATAGGTTGGGTTGTTGAGTTAACTTAGCCTGGATGTGTTTTTAACTGGCATTGATTTGAGATGTTTTCTAAAACTGTTGCACTGTTTATAACTGTTTTCACACTATGTCGTGCCTTCGAATGCCATACCACTTTTACTATTCATGCATATATACATTATTTTGGAATATTGGTTATGGATGACTTGTTGATCTTTATACTAACTAGGCCACGTTGATTCTAGGCTCACTACTCTATCATTATTTCAGATTCTACAGTGGCTGATAAAGAGAAAGGCGTAGTGATCGCCTAGTTTCCCTAATGATTCCTGTCCCCATCTCTTTGGTCTTTTAACTTAGAGGTTGGTTGGTCACTCCTTGTTTGTATATAAGTGGTCAACTATGTATTTTGGACAAGACTAAAATGTAATGAAATGCTTCCATTTTGTATGTTGATTACTTTTTTTTTAAGTGTTCCAATTATTCTAATATCGTCTATCGTATTGAGTTGTAGAAAGGGCTTAACAGTGGTCAAGCGAACTCGACTTGGTGAGAGGGTTTGTCAGGCCACTGTGCCGATTGGGCCACCCTTGGCTTAGAGAAGGGGTCCCGACATTATGCTATTTTAGTATTTACATTGTCTATTGTATTATTTTAACAAACAAAATTTTGCTTATAAAAAATTGTATTCTAAAATAGTTTTTTTTTTCAACTTTAGGGCTATTTTAACATTGAAAATAATTTTGATAAAATTATTTTTTATTTCACATGAATTAATATAAATTACATTAGTTTCTAGATGTATGCATGAATTATCTTATTTATACTATAAATAATAATGCATGATCAACAAAATCACATATAATTAATATTAAATAGATTTTCTATACCAAATACCTAGATTGAAAATATAAGAAAAGACAAAAATAAAGAAAATTAAAAAATAGGGTTATTGGGACAATCCACTAGGCTCTTGAGCTCACCCTTTTTCCTAATATTTCAGGAAACCAAAGATCAAAGGATGCGTAGATTACTTTTAAAGTCTTCTTTTCTAGATTTATAATTTTGTTTTAAGTCTGGTATGTTGCCCCTAGTTTCCTTTGTTAATTTTAGAGATATTTCATTGAAATAAAAGGTCCTTGTACCTTTGATTATTGAAATTTGATTTCTCAAGTAATAATATTGATTTATTTCATTTAAAGATTTTAAAGCATTTTATATGAAATCTGCATGAGTTAATATGTCACAGGAAGTCTCGTAGGATTATGACAGTGAAAAGATTGACAAAAAAGAGATAAAAGTGACGCTTGGCCTCTCAAGTGGCCATGAATGATGTTCACACAAGACAGTAACATACTCGCTTATTATTGATGACATGAGAGCATTACGGTAATAGTGCCCTTCGAATCAAAAACTAGATGGAAGGGGCCACGAGGGAGAGACAGGGTGTTACACTAAAATATGGAGATTTGGGTGACTTTGAGTGGCGGTTTGGGGAAAAAAAAAAAAAGAAGAGAGGAGAAGAATGTGACTCACCTTGAATGTCTTCTTCCTTGATCTTCTTGTGCTTATTCTTCTTTGACGTCTCTCCTTTGTAAGTTTAGTGTGATAAGATGATGAGAGGATTTTTTTTTTTTTGTGAATAATTTGAATGAGCAAAATAAAGGGATGGAAATAGTATAGGATATTTATCGGAAGCTGTTGAATGTTCATAGAAAGTGTGAGAACATATCTCGACTCTTGGATCATGATCATATAGGATATCAACGATAAGATTCTTATGGTGGCTAGGATTTTTTTTTTTCTGGGTTTCCTTCCATTTCCTACTTAATGCATGAGATTTCCTTATTTCTTTAGTTTTCTAATTTTTTTTGAACATAAAATATTCTCCTTTATTTCTCTCCTTGTTCTTCCCATGTTGCCACCTTTAAAAAAAAAAAATCTTTCCTCATTATTTACTTTCTAATTAAAAAAAAAAAATATATATATATATATATATATATATATATATATATTTCTTTAAGGAAATAATTTGAACTAAAAATTTAAATTTTTAATTTAAATATCTATATTTTTGGCGCTTAGTTTAAATTAATAATTTTATGGTCCTTGGTGCATCTTAATTCCATAGTCCGTTAAAAAGTATTTTACATGTCTTGATCTAATTTAATGCACATTAAATATAAAATAATTTAATGTACATTATATTCATCTGTAATTATTATTCAAGATTATTATTAAACTATTCTCTTTTTTTTTCTTTCACTAGGTTGATCCCTTGTGATTATTTTCATGCAACTAGTTTTTTTCTTTTTTTTTTCTTTTTTTTTTGAGAAAAAAGTGACCAATTGAGGTTCAAACTTGGAACCTTCCGTTTTAAACACATTGTTTTAACCAATTGGACTACTAAGTCATTATTGTAATAAAAATATTTTATTTAATTATTAATGCTCTTGAGTTTAAGTTTGAAACTTTATTTTTACTCAAAACCTATCAACATTATAGTTATGATTGTTTATAAATAAAAAAAAACATTTATTATTTATTTATCTATTCATAAAGTTTGAGAATAATTGATATTTATAAAATTAATTATTTATTTAATAACTTCTAAATTTTTTAAGGTATTACAATTTTTTAGAAACCCATCTTCCCATATGTTGCTTTTTTGTAAGAGTGTGCAATCCAAGTTAATTGCTTAATGGCCAGTGAGTGCTAAGTTTATTCTTCTACAAGCATGCTATATGGTACCATGAGAACCCTTGAATTGACATAGCAATCAAGGCAAACAAATCTTCATGACCGAATTATAGTGCAACACTGAGTAAGGCACTAGTACTCAAGGATGTAGCATGCTATAGCCTTGAGTTTTCCAGGTGAGTGTCTTGATATAGCGTGTTGCTGCCTATGGTGCAACATGCTATAATCTTTTCTTTCAATTTGTTTTTATGCCTTGAGGATTTTGACACCAATTTTGTAGCTTAATTTTATCATTTCATGCTTGAATTAATTTTTTGGATGTCCTTGATTTTTGTCCTTAATTTTCTAAGTATTATAACATTACACCCTAAAAAAAGTTTTGTTCTCAAAATTTGTAAATAGAGATGACCTGCATCTTGAATCAGTTTTGTCTTTAGAATAACTTTGGGCACTTAGTAGCAGTGGTGAAGGCAAATGCTCGAAGCCATTTTATATAGGACAAAATAGCTCACGAGCAGTAGAAAGTGACCACTACAAACTTAGAGGGGTTTGTCGACAGGCGCAATGGAAGTGTCAGGATGGGCGTTAAGGAAAACGTCGAGACGGCATTAGTCTGGAGCATGAGGCCTGCAAAGCTTGTTGTAGGGGAGATAATAAAAGGCTCATTAGAGGAGATCTAGTAATTGTTATGAATGTGAAGAAGTGGGGCATTTTGCTTGTTATTATCCCAATCGAAGGACAGATGAATGCAGCTGATCGACGATAGAATGGTACAAAAAAAATCTAAGTCATTAGATATGGTAGTTCTTAATTGACTTCTCTCTTTACCCACCAAAGGCCTTTGCATATTTTCCTAAATGGGTATGCACCTCCAAATGAGGAGGGACCAACCTCCCCCTCTCTTATATAGCATTTATTAACTTAGATGGGTTGGGTGGATCATGCATTAAGCATTGATTAACTTATATGTATTTTACTCTCGAGCATTCAAGTTGTCTCGTCAACTCCATAATACTTCCATAAGACCTTCATTAATGATATGTCTTTACTCCCCAAATTGTGAGTTTTCCTATCGAGAATCATAACTGTCATATCCTCGTAAGCAACATCATTCTACACCTGAATGTTTGTACTATGAATGATGTGTAAAGGATCTAAATCATACTTTTGCAACATAAAGGCATGGGAACACATAATGGATGACAAGCAAATTTATTTCAAGATGATCTTTGGGTTCTTTTTTCACATTGATTTCCAGTCTTAGGATTATTTCACTTAAGATTTACATCAAAATGTGACATTAAGTGAGCAACATGATGAAATAGATTAGGATTACTAGCCCAATTGTCATGAAAGACTAGACTTTTCACTTGCATTTATTTTTATGTGTGTTTTATCAATACTACGTTATAATTTGTTAGCATTCACACCTCATGCATACATGGAATTTTGTTGATGCATAATGAATTACATATTGTAATGTTTATTCACTAGGCACGCATAGCTCACTCTAATATTTATTTTCAAGTATCTCAACATAGGATAAGGGTAAAAGAATAACTCTTAATTAAAGCCCCGCAGCAAATAGAGCATACATGGAATTTTGTTATATGCATGGAACTATGTATAAAATTGATTTTACTATTCTGAAACTATGTATATAATAAAAACAGGTGCAACTTAGTTGCGAGAATTACAACCATACTCAGGTTGTAATGAGTGCGTTACTAGTTTTTTGGAGTTAAACTTAGATTGTTATAATCATTTGGAATGAATGTATAAACTATTTCTATGATTAGTTTATATATATATATATACGTATCTGTTTGTATGTATGTATATGTATAAGTATATGTATATTTATACATGTACACTTTATGTATTTATGTAGATATTTAAGTCTATTAGAGCATCTCCAAATGGCGTCGGTTGGGTGATTTTTGGCGCAATGCCGAGCAATGGCACTAGTATTTTTTTATTTTTTTACCTTTTCATTTTCCTTTATATTTTTTGTAATTATAATTTGTATTTATATATATAATTATAATTCAAGAAGTTTTAATTATATTTATTTAATTTAATTTAATGTTATATATTTTTTACTATTTTTATTATTAAATTAAATTAAAATTTTAATTATTTAATTATTTAGTTATTTGTATTTATTATTTTATATTATCTTATATATTAATATATTATTCATTTTAAGAGATTAATAATGATTTTTTTTTGTGGTTGACCATTAATAATTAATTAATTATTTAGATTTTGGAATGTACTATTTATTATTTATTTATATATTACTAATTAAATGTAATATTAAGTAAATATGTGAAATAGAATTTATGTATAATAATATATATTTTTAAGAAAATAATAAAAAAGAATATTTTGAGAATATTTTTCTGGAGTAAAAAATTGCCGGGACCCTTTCCCTAGGATGAAGGACGAACCGACTGGCACAGTGTCCCAACAAACCTGCCCGCAAGCCGAGCTTGCCAAGACACTGTTAAGCTTCAACTTACAACACCACATCACACACTTTTAGAGTAATCATAAGGAATGTAGAAGAGATTTAATACACGAACACCAATAAGAACTTCATATGTCCAAAACGGGTCATTACAACATGTGTAGCAACGGGAGTGACTATCCCTTACATACAAGTTTTCCTCACTCCTATACATGGTGCTACCTCTCAAAACACGAAACAAAAGAAATACGAAGAAACCTACCAATAAGAGAAGAGAGTGTATCCCTACGTGATAACTACTCCCTTGCCCTTATCCGCTGCTGAAGAACCTGAAAAGTTAGAGTAGTGAGCCTAATTGTCCGCGACAGCTCAGTGAGTAATGCAGTCTAATTCAAACTTAAAACAAGTATCCCACAATTAAAACATGTTCCATGAATGCATGAGCAATAGTATATGCAAGTGAATGCAACAGTAAACACAATTCAAAATCATAATGCAATCGTGCACCTTCATTAAAAATAGTTTTAATAATGCTAAAAACATATAAATCTCACTCGAGCGGGAGAAACCCGGCGGTTAGGTTATAGGTGACGACCCAAATCTGGGCCCACAGAACCCCCTTCAAGGCACTCTATGCTAGCTGGTCACTCAATGCTCTAGGGGAGCCCAATTAATAAACGAGCGAGTTGCAGACAGTTAGGCATATTGTGACGACCCGATTAGGACTTATTGTCGTTGCCATCATCATAGGCCCACAGAACCCTTCAACAAGCACCCTGTGCTAGGTGGTCACTATCAGGGTCACAACTCGGCCTAATTGCTCTACCGCATCCAATACCCTAACCCGCTCCCGGACCTCGACATTCGATGCACTTCTCATTTAAAACTCATTCAAAGGATGCAAGTTCATCACAATATGTAACATCATTTTCACAATGCACAGAATAACAAGCTCTAAGGAATGAGTTAGAAAACACTACTCACAGGGATGCTCCGCTACTGGAGCACTCGGTCCTATGAAATCGACACAACTTCTTAACATTAACATGGAACTTGGCCCACTCTAATTCTATATCATTGGTTAATCAATTACTTGACCTAGTCAAGAATAGTTTACATATGTTCGTTCACCTTGCCTTAGTTACTAAGTCCATTTGATTGACCTCAGTCAATCTTGGTCAACCCTAGTCAACTTATCATTTGCTAGCATAGCTGGTCAACAGAGTCACACAGGGTCAATTCTGGTCTCTATGGGTCAATTGGGCCAAAAGGGTCAATATTTTCAATTCTCATTACTTAGGCACAAACCTTAGCCTATAACCCTATCTGCTCAACCATTTTTCCGATTTTTCTGTGGGCAATCCCTTCATCGGATTTGCGCCAAACCTTGCAGAATTGTTCTAGACTTCAAAAAGTTTCTCCAAAATTTTAAATTACAATTTTTGGACCTCATTTACTAAGGTTTCTAAGCATGATAACAGAAACTGCACAGACTCCGTATCCCCTGTGACAGGCAGTGACTGTTTGCCTTAGTTGACCTAACTACACACATCAGAATGTTCTGAAATTTTGTAGGCCACTTCTAGACATATCTAAGGGTCTCTCCACTAAATTTCAGCTCAATTTATCATGATTTGGTCAGTCAATTTTATCTCAGAAATTTTGGCCAGATTGCAGGAAATTTTTGGGTTCAAGGATTCTACAATCTTCTAGTGTTCTTTTCCCTCATTCAATCACCATTCTTGTAACACCCCGCCTCCCAAGTCCCATCTTCCATGTCATCTGATAGTTCAACTTTCTTTGATCAAAAATCTTGGGATGCTCGGGAGACGGGCCCGTGCTACATTTTCTTCTTCTTAGACCCCAAATGCAATAGGGTTCCTGTGTACATTAGTCTATGTACAAAATGACATTATAGTAAATAAAATTCTTCATTTATTCATTCGACAATTTCGAGTACAATAATCCATTACAGCGAAAAATAAATTCAAAGCTGAAAATACATGATTTCACTTGGGCCGATGTGCCCAACATTGAAATGAATAAAAACTTTCAATGGGTAAATCTTCTCGCAAGCTGATTAATTTCCTGTTGTGAAAAATAGGGGATGAGCTAAAAAGCCCAGTGAATAATTCCATCTACTTAATTCATTATTCCAACCAGACAATGCAAGCAGATCAAACACTTTCAGAGATTAATTCGATTCAACCAATATATTAATTCAGTCGTAATTTAGACCGAATGAGAATACCCTCTGTGCTCCAGATCTAGGGAGAGAGATCAAT
>JAJIYU010008314.1:0-18176 GCA_030144865.1 Tinospora cordifolia | reverse complement strand
TTTTACCTTGTCCGTCTATGGTGCCATTATACCCTACATTGTCATCGTTAACATTTACATCTTTAATCATCAACAAATACAAGAATAAAACCCTAGATATTTGAACTATTGAGTGGGATAAAGACCCATCATCTGTAGCACATAAAAGCACACAAATAAAGCTAGTTGTCCCTCACTATGTCTTTTCTACCATAGAAAACATTAATATGTTATAGATATAGCTAGCAATTAAACAGTGAAATGAGATTAAAGAGGTGATGATAAAATGATTAGGGTTATCACAATCAACGATCTGATGATTGCCACTTATTGATTGAGCCTACAATGGAAATTTAAACGTCAAGACCTAAAAGCAACAGCAAATTGGCAGAGGCTCAATGATGCAAATCAAGTTATCACCAACGTGATAAGGGTTATCAAAATCAATGATCTGATGATTGCCACTTCTTGATTGAGCCTACGATGGAAATTTAAACCTCAAGACCTAAAAGCAATGGCAAATTGGAGGAGGCTAGATGATGCATATCAAGTTATCAATAATATCTTCCTAATGTGCAGCCCACCATCATGCACATGAAAAGTTAGACTACGGGGAACGAAATTCATCTTCACCCCAAACTTCACCTTTCAAAAATCAGACTTAATTCGAAAAGTTTACGAAATTCGAAAGAATTTTTGTAAAAATGTGCTAACTTAGAGAAGTTCCAAAAAACTCTATGTAATTGCTAAAATATACACAATTTCTATTTAAAAATGATGAAAATACACATAAATAGATATACTTTATATATAAAAGTATACATATAATGGTCTCGAATGTGTATTTTAACATTAATAATGTTTAATGTACATTTCGCATATTAACTTAAAGCTATTATAAAAGAGAGAGAGAGAGAGAGAGAGAGAGAGAGAGAGAGAGAGATAGAGAAATGTATCGTCAAACCCTAATAGTCATACAAACATAAACCCTAGCTTAATTGGTCGTTGACATGCTACTTGCCACAAGCACAAATAACTTTGATATTCCCTATCAACTACAATAGACGAGCCATGTTTCTCTTTCTTTCCTCAATGCCTTTCTTCTAAGGTTTTTTGGCTTATTCTTCTCTCTACCATCTCTCCTACAGGCTGCAATTTGTTCTTTTTCCTCTTTGAATAGGCTCTTGTTAGGTGTACAGATCTCGCCTTCAATCTTTTTCAATTATAGAAAAAGTTTTTTTTAACAATTTCTATAATTATACAGAAAAATTTATGTGCATCATAGAGATTCTTCCATAAAAAATGTCCTTTTTTATAGTTTTTTTGCATTTTTTTTGGCAAAAATATCAAAATTTCAAAACTTTAGGCGAACTTCAACGAATTTTTCGAAAATTTCAATGAAAATTTGTAATTTTACAGTTACAAGTGAATTTCTCTTTGATTGTCCAAATTACTAAATTAATTCACTAATTTCACCTAAATTCATCAAATTTTCAAACCATGTTAGAATGTAGATAGAGAAATAGAAAACTCAATTGCAGGCAAATGAAAAATATACAAATATCACAACAAAAAGATTTGAATCCAAGGCCTCTAAAAAAACTGAACTCTGATATCATGAGTTAGAAACCACTAGCTCTAAAGGCCAAATCCTAGTATCAAGATATCAGTAAACATTCATAGCGCTTCAGACTACTTAAATTCAGTCAATATAAATCGTCAATAACATCCAAGGTCAAAAGCCTAAATGAATTGGATCTCCAGATGTGGCCTAGTTTCAGCAGGAACTGGATATTTGGACAGTCTTGGTAATGAGGTTTCTTTTCTGCCTTTTCTGTAATTAAGGTCACCACAATTGCATGAACATTCTGAGACTTAAGCTTGTGGATTAACCTTAAGTTAAAAACTCAAAATATTTGCTTCTGAGTTTGTCCTATAACTCACTTTGAAAAAAGAGATGCATTTAAACACCATCTGAAGTGAAAAAGTACCAACAGAAACAAAATGTTTTGAATGGTCAGCCAAGCAGGGAACATCAAGACAAAACGTCTTCAAAGGACAATTCAGATCCAAACTCTAATGTAAGTGCCAGGTGGTTACAGATTGGTCCAGAACTGTGTACGTCTCAGCACATACCTGATGGATGTCAAATTGAGAAACTAATATAATAACAGTTCAAACCTGTTAGACAGACTGAAAAAAGTAGAAGGCATGTGCTGCATTTACTAAATCCTGGCCTACGGCATCATTCACAAGTCACAACCAAGAAAGAATGTACACATACTCGAATCAATTAATTAGGCAGAACCAAAAATAAATGTAACCACCTGTAATAACAACATCTGTGAGATTTTGACCATGGATCAGACTCCCATATCGAGGTCCAGGATGCTCCCTCCCAGCTCCGTATGATGGCAACGGAGGCAACAATGGCCACAAATTCTCGTCCTATGACAGCAAAAAATAATCTCCTAGTCATGAGTTTTTGTTAGGATAATGTGTTGAGATCTAGCTTTCTTGTCATTTACAGCTTTTTCTAAATAATTTTAACTGTGTCAAGGAAAAACAGAAATCAGAAAGGTAAGCCCAGGTAAGATACCACAAATTCAACAACAAAAAGGAACACTCATCAATCAAATAGAATTTTCACTTTTTAGCAAATCATGTATGCAATGATCACAGTAGACACTCAAAAGGAGAGACCTCTGTATTACTTATAAGGATTCAACCAAGGTAACATGGCCAGAATGGTGAATACTTTACTTCTGCTAAAATGTTTTAAAAAAAATTAAAATAAAACAATCATAACAGCTAGATAATAACCAAGCAAAATTCTTGGATGCTTTATGGATAACTCATTCTGATATTGGGTTGGGCTAGATTCAATCAATTTTACAAATAATAATTAAAAAAAATTAAATAAACAAAACAAAAGCAATTGCAATGGTGCAACCATGCAACAATATTCTACAACTAAACAAAATCTGGAGAAAATCTTTCATGTCCTTTTTTATTTCTCAAATATATTGTTATTAGCCTCTTCTGAATGCTTAATATGCCTTTTGCAGAAAGCATATGATAAAATTACTTCTCGCATGGGATGCATCTTGCAAATATTAAAGAAAGGGACAAATGCAAACACCCTTGTATGACAAGTCTTTAAGGAATTATTCTAATTTGCTGGCCTACTTCAACACACAATGATGCAGGTCTGTTTAAGAAATTACGCAACAAGGCAATAAAGTTGAATAAATACCACTAGGCCTCTTTAGATTAACTGGCTTCAAAAGGTTGGTGATTGGATAGGTTTAAGTAACAATGAAATGGCTGATGGCACATCAATATCCAGATCCATCATGAACCATATGGCAACAGTATAAAACTTGAGTTGGCCAATGGCCAAGAAAATGATAGTTCACTTTTTTGGAAGGGGTTATGTGTCAAGCCTATAAGAAGCACCAATAACCTGTAGAAACAGAGAGAGGCCATCATACTTCTACCACAACCATTTCTCATCCACCCCTATGATGTTGCTCCTTTCTCCACTCTATAAGTGTCCCTTTATGTGAGTCGAAGATGATTAATAGCAGATTTTAATTGCATGAACATGTTCTTCTCAAAGAATGATTAGAAGGGATGACCAATCCATCCCACTAAACTGCATTAGGAAATTGGCCCAGCATATATCAATCATGGGTTGCAAGAGAAGAAAGGTATCAATAAAAACATGGAAAGGCAAGAAAGAAAGTAGAAGCAAAAGAAAAAGTATAAAACTCACTATAGAGCTTTCAAAGCCATCTTTCTTGCTTAACAAACCACATAAAAAGATGAAGGAAAGCGATATATTTCAATAATAAGCTAATAAATAAGCAAGGTAGAACGTCGAACAAACAATTTATAAGAGGTAGGAGAAAGTCACCACAATATTGAAAATCAAAACATTGAAAAGAAATCAAGAATAGAAGCCACCATTTCAAATTCCATCAACCTATTCCACATATTGAATCATTTTATTTATTTATTTAATTTAAGATTCTCTTATTTAGTGAGTTTAAAAAATATATTGAACCAAATTACTTTGAATTGGTTCCAATTTAAGTAATCAAAGTTTAAGAGAAAAGATGAATTTTCAACCATTGCTTCCAGCTTTTCTTAAAATAATCCAGCTAATTCTTGTTCTATATTTTGGCATTTACCAAGTTCAATGATTGAAATTTGAATAATTTCTACATGGGTTTAGGGAGCTTTAAAGAGTTGTAATTCTAGAAGAACTTTGACACCAGACAAAAAACAACACAAATTAAATGAAATAGTATCAAGCTCCTATAGCTTGAATAAATAAACATGAGTATGAGGTACATACAAAATAATCATATGATGAAAAGAGAAACAATACGAAAGGACAAAGAAAAGAAAATTAAAAGATTATGTATAAGAACATGCCCACATGATTAAAGAAACTTAAGTTTAGCAATTGAGACGAGAAATCTCTCTCTTGACACAGATATCATTTAAAAAAAATAAAAAAATAAAGCTAGTTGTGATTGAAAGGACCAATATACACCTAGTTGATAGAGATGCTTATCAGTGAAAGACTATTAACATTAGAAAAGGCAAAACTATTAATATTAGTTTCTTTGAAGAAAGTAGGTTTCATTGCCAACAAAGCGTATGCTTGTTGGTCCAAGGGCAAGGAACTGTAACATTCCGAGTTATAAGTTCAAACCTCGGCCAAAACTATTAATATTAATTTCTCTTGAAGAAAGTATGTTTCATTGCCAATCAAGTGTATGCCCGTTGGTCAAGGGCAAGGAACTATACCATCTTCCCTAAGGACATCATAAATAAAGTCATCAACCAAGTACAATTATAGCTACACCATCTATCTATGCAGGGCGTTGACGTCCTGTGCGTACACAGCAAAATTTTTGCATTAGCCCACTTCAATGTGCATGACACTTTACAACTTCCACCTGTGGCATTGGGATGTCTCAGCTGCACATTGCCCAATTAAGACACATGTTCTCTTAAAATAAAGTATACCACAATATTGACACCGCAGCACAAGAAGTTGCAGCATCATGCAAAAGAGCTCAGAAAGCACAAGTTCATGTCTTGTTTGTCTTTTGTCTAAATATAAGTTGAAGAATGAACAAAAGTACTAATTCCATTCATAAAATTGTGAACTACTTTATGTCAAATTTAACATCAGCTATATAAGTGACCCGTAAATGTTCTCCATTGCCAATCAAAAGCTAACACTATATTCAGATTCAGCCCAAAAATTAGTAGAAGATCAAAACAAAAAAAAAAAAAAAATTTCCAACAAATGGCCTCTTGTGCCTTAAATCTAACTCCCCAAGTGTGCATATCTGACATGGCTATACATAAGACCCAAATGACAATCGTAGCACATTTTGTATTGCCATAGGCAATATACTATTGAATACTGTGAAAAAATAAATAAATAAAGCCTAAAATGCAATATTTCCACATTACATCTAATAAGAATAATTCATGACTCAATTTCTTGAAGCATTTGAGCAACCAGTGGTAGAGGTTTAAAAACTCCAACATGCAAAATTTTAAAAAATAAATCAAATTAAAAAGAATATATAAAGTAAAAGTAGACTCACTTAAATTGGAGTCTATGCCCATCAATCTTGAGCCATGAGTGGCCACAACACTTTTGTGATGTTCTAGAGCTCAACTATTTTCAAAAACCATTTTATCTTGACTGAAAAATCATGTAGTGCTTGGTTTATGATTCAAATACAGTTTTTATTAACCAAAAAGTAAAGATACACAACATGTGTTTGGTTGGTTGAAATTTGAAAATAATTCTCTATGAAGAAAACATGTTTTTATCTTGTCTGGAATTTCACTTCTTGAGTTGTACTTTAATTTCTAGTTCACCAACCAAAGGGTTGGTAAATAAATGAAATTTTTCTTGAGAAAATCTCATTTTTTTTCTCATGTTTGGTCGGTCAAAATGGTGAGAGAAAAATTTTGAAAAATTTTCTCACCCAAATTTGTTGATCCAAGGGGTGAGAAAATAAATTTTTGTCATGAAAAAAAATTTTGTACAATAATTTAAACTTCAAAGAAAAACTACCTATAACTAACTTTTCTCAAGTTTTTTCATGTCCAACCAAACAATCATGAAAATTTTTTCTCAAGAACATTTTCTTAAGAAAATAGTAATTTCTCGAGAAAAATTTTCTTTAGTTTCCAAATACACCCTTAATAAATTTTGCAGTTTATAAAAGATTTACAGAAAACTTTTCCGTCCTTCTAGTTACTGAGTTCGCTTTGAACCTAGTATCAACAGTAAACGACCAATGCAATTTAAATTGTCTTCTTCAATCAATTATCATGTACCCCATTCAACTCCCCTGAACCACCATATTCTTAATTGATATCACAAAGGACTTCATTCTTTTTCAGGAAAGAAAATTCACTATTAAAATTAACAGCACTTCTTTCAAGAAAAAAGTCATAACTCTGACCAAATGAAGTGAGGATAATAGAAAAATTCCAATCGCGAACTACGGAACTTAAGATCCTTTTCAGTAACTGTAGTTCAATCAGCACATGGTCTGCAATGCAGACACATATCAAGAAAAAGAAGAATTTATGAAATAAACAAATTGAACCCTAACTACTTAAATTTAGAAAGAGAAAAAACACAATACTAAAAAACACGTACTTGAATAGCAAGTATGACTGCTCCTTCCGCAAGAAACAGAGTCATATGACTTGTTAAATTAAAAGGAGCAGTAAGCCAAAACCCAGGCTGCACATTAAGCTGTCCTCCACCTCTAGCAGAAAATCTCGAAATTGCAGAAACCGCTCTCTCAAAAGCCTTGGTATTCACCGTATATCCATCGCCAACACCACCGAAATCCGTCAAATTGAATGCCACCGGTCTCAACCTGGGAATCGGCCTCAGCGGAAACTGTCGAAAGAGCAAGAAGCCGTCGATAATGTTCCTCTGCCAAATGTACACACAAACGAACCCTAAGATCCACAGAAGCGATACCAACGTTCTCTGCGACACCAAAAACCCCCAACTCCACCATTTCAAGTTGGATCTCTGGTGATGAAGCCGCCTGTAAGTCGGAATTTCCCCCATTATTGCATTAACTTAGTACTGCTAGGGCTTCTGTGGGGCGCTCAATGTGATTAGATTGCAAGAGCCTTGGAAATTTTCAGAGGAAACTCTAGTATTTGAGGGTTAGTTTTCAGTGCAGGGTTTAGAGGATAGGGCGGTAGTTGGAAGGAGGGGACAAAGTAAACCACTTGAGAGCGTCGCCATCTATGTTGTAGGGTAGAAGAAGAAGAAGAAGACGATGACAAGGATGATGAAGTAATTGTAGAAGCTAATGGCGTGTGGCTTTCCATCTTAAAACGAAATAGGAGTTGATTTCAGTCTTCAATCTCATTTGTGTCGTGGTTATCGCACTCTTCGTTTCTGCGGTTTTTTTTTTTTTTTAGGTATTTTCAGAAATATAAAAATAAGTAAAGTTTTATTATCAAGAGCACGGAGAAGCAACTAAGGGTTAGACCAAAAATAAAAAAATAATAAACATAAATGAGTGTGAGATCAAATAAATAGACATTAAATTAATAGAAATATTTTTTTAATGCAAACATAGGTGAAAATAATATCATTCCGTTTATGTTTGTGTTTAACCTAAATAAAATGAAGCTCAATGTCACTTAATCAAAGTCTCAAATTTGAGTCTTAAATATTTAAAAAATTATATTAAATATTTTTGATGATCTTAGGGCATCCCAAATGGGAGTTTGAGGAAGGTATAAATTATAACAAGCGGCTAGTGTTCAAAGGCCCCATTAGGTGTATGAGAAATTTTTCAAATGCTCAACCGGTCAATCGCCCATTAATTTTTTTATTATTATTTAAATGTCATCGCAACTATATATATAATTAAAAATAAAAGTAATAGTTAAAAATAATATATATACATATTATTTTTAAATAATAAATAAAAATCATATTTTTAAATATTATTTGAGATTTTTAACTTTTTAACTTTTTATATTATATCATATTCAACTTCTTTTTTAAAAATCTTTAAATATAGTTTATTTTTTATAAATAATATTTTTTAAAAATAAATATAAGAAATTTGAATAAGAATTTTAAAAATATATATAAGTATTATTTAAAATTTTTAATAAATAATATTTAAAAATTTAATTAATCATTAAATAAGTATGAATAATTTAAATTATATGTATTTAAACATATATATTTTATAATTATATATTATAGATAGTTTAAATAATAGGTTAATGTGATTGTAGACATAATATAGTTTAATAAATTGTAAATTACTAAGAAAAATAATTTAATATATAAGAATTTAATAAGTTGATAACGTGGCAAAGATATCAAATTTTACTATATTATAACCATTAAAAATATCCTTACAGTAGCTCAATTAATAAATAATCTTGATATATGCATAGAATTAATCTAAAAATACCCAATAAGAACAAAAAATGACATGACATAAATAATCTTTATCAAGGTGTCTACTTTTGAAAATTGTGAAGGTTAACCAATTAAAATAAAAAAATAACCATTAAAAATATCCTTACAGTAGTTCAATTAATACATAATCTCGATAGGCGCATAAAGCTAATCTAAAAATACACAATAAGAACAAAAAATAGCATGACATAAATAATCTTTATCAAGGTGAAATATATCTTTATCAGAGTGTCTAATTTTAAAAATTGTGATGGCGAACCAATTAAAATTAAAATAAATAACCATTAGAAATGTCCTTAAAGTAGTTCAATTAATAAATAATCTCGATATACGCACAAAATTAATCTAAAAATACACAACAAGAACAAAAAATTGGCATGACATAAATAATCGTTATGACGGTGTCTACTTCTCCAAATTGTGATGGTCAACCAATTAAAATTAAAAAAAATAAATATTTTATATTTAAAGCTAAAAATAAAAAAAATATATATTGTTACCACACAAAAAGTGAGAACAATTGAGGATTATATGAAATATCAATTTCTTATTTTATTGTTACTAAGTGAAAAAGTAGGATTGAAGAAGCTGGAAGTTGTTTAGTTCTTTTAGTTTTTTTTTTTTTTTATTATGAAAAGTAGGATTACGGATCACTTTCATTTTCAAAATTTGAAAAAAAAAATAAATTTTGAAATATTAGTCAACTTTAAATAAATTATGAAAGAACCAGGGATGGGGGTTATGGGCCATGGAAGATACACTGACGTCAGCCCTCGTTAATCAATGGAATAAAATCGTACCTACCTCATTCATGGCTAATTATTCAGCGATGCAGAAGGGCCATAAACAAAAATGGCAAGCAAAAAGGGATTTCCACTGATATCCCACCAAAGGTGCGGCTGCCAATTTACCACGCATTTTCCTTCAAAACCTCAAACGCACCGTCCACTAGGTTGGTTACTTAAATGTACAGCAGAACAAATGGGCACGTAAGTCCGACCAAGGCTTGCACTGATAGGGAATTGGGGGTACCTTTTTGTGAATATTTTAAATTTGAACAAATATTTATGAAAATATATCTAAAATTTGTTCTTTTTTGTTAATTTTCATTAATTTTATTGGAACAAGACCAATAGGCTATTCATGGCCGTTTTCATTGTCCAACCTGACGACCCAATGTAAATATATAATATTTATATAATGCCATTTAAACTATTCTTTTTTTTTCTTTTTAATTCTTCTAATGTTTAGATTATAATTTAAATTTTTTGGAGGAAATTTTTAAATTTTACTTTATTATTTTAAGTACATTATCATTGTTAAACTAAGAATTAGTGAAACTTTTTATCCTGTCTATTATCTATTATCTATATCATATTAATAAAAAGAAGTTTTTTTCATAAAAAAAAAGTTATTTCATTAAAGGCTAGGATTTTTCTAAAATTTTAATATTTTTATTTAGGTGGGTTATCACTATTTAATGGAAATTTCTAAAGTTTTAAGTTATTTTTATCATATTAGTTTAAGAATTTTTTTTTCAAAAAAATAAAAAAAAACTTTAGTACATTAAATAGCTCATTTTTTAAGCTTTATTATATTAATTTAAAAAATAAGCCACTTGCTCTTGAATAAAAAATATTCAAATCTTTTATCATATTTATGCGCTATTACTTAAAAAAATCAAGAACTTATCTTATTATATTAAATTACAATATTATATTAAACTTATTATATAAATTAATTAAGCTACCATTATTTACATTTAAAAATGTTCAAAAACATTTTGCTTTTCTATATATGTTTAGAAAAACCTTTTAAATTTACTTTATTAAATTAAGTACATTTTTAAAATCTTATTAATAATTTAATAATCTTACCTTTTTTAGGTTAAAACTTATTCGACCATTATTCATCATGTTAGTTAAAGATATTTTTAAAAGTGTATATTATTAAATTAAGTTACAGATTTTTTTAATCCTATTATATTTAATTATGTAGATTATGACTATTTAAAGTAAATGAAATTTTCATTAGTCTTATTTCCTGTGCAAAGCCTCTCAATAAAAAAACATCTTTATCTCTTTCTTTCTCCTCCATTTCTTTGTTGATTGAGAGAGGATAAGCGTTGCCTATTGAGTAAAGGGAGGGTTTGTTAAAGTAATTTGAGCAGTGTGGTCCCTTCGAGAGTTGTGGATCCTTATCGCTACATGAGTGGTACACCAAGCCTTATATAGATCTTTCCAAAACAAAGTATTTTCTTCATTCCTAATAGCATTAAACACGTGCTCTGTAAGCCTTCTATCTGGATTTAAAGGTCTTACACCAAGCCAAGAACAATCTTGGAGGTTTTTCATCGTCCAAAAACTCTTGTTCTTAATGAGGTTTATATTCAAGCTACCTACAAGCTCGAAGCAATGGCTCACATGTGACGCATTATGACTACCTTGTTCCATACATCCAAACTTCTACTGCCAAGCCTCCCTTGTCTTTAGGAAAAGAGAATTTCATTCATTTGATAAGAAGACAATTTTTTTAAAGGTCAGGACCACCCTAAAGAAATTACCTGCATGTGCCTTCCAAAGCAATAATAACTTCTAAACTATGAACTGTTTAAAAGTCTGACCGTGTTAATTATGTAAGCTAATGTTATCTAAATTAAAATTATTTAAAATATTTTTATCATATTCAAATTATATTAGTTTAGAAATTTCTTTAATTTCTGTCATATTTTTAAGTTTGTCAGTAAAATCCTCCTTCATACCACCGAAGTTTGAAAATTTAATATTTATTATATTTTTCTACTAATTCGTAAATACTACTCATAACTCCTTTAAGTTACAATAATGAATGAAATTCTTTTATTTGTTTATTTTTAACTTCTAAATCTTTCCAAAAAAACTTGCTACTTAAAATTGAATAAATATAAATAATATTTTATTTTGAAATATAAAATATTGCTTAATTTTGTTGGCCAATTTATTAGAATGCAATTTAAGACAATTGGCCAGTAATTTCTAGGAAAAATCACATTTTTTTCTTATGAATATTTATTTTCTTTGGTACATAGAATAGAAATAAGATATGACAAAAAATTATCTTAATGAGGTGTTTAGGACTATATAAGATAAGACAAAAAATTATTCGGGCTCACCTACTTATCCTATGTTGGTGGGATAACTCAAATCCACCATTTCTACTGAGATTAAGTTATTTCACCCAAAATTTTTATTATTATTATTTTAAAAAAAAATTATTTTGATCTCATCTTATCTTATCTTACTCTATCTTACTAAAATAATTCTATTCCATCTTGTGCACTAAACGGCCTGTAAGTATAATAAATACAGATGATATACTTGTGTTTTTTTTTTGTTAAATATTGGTTTTTCCCTAGAATCTAAAATCTAGGGTTTCGAATGACATCAAAACTAGTACCAGTGCCTCCACCATCAACGACAGTAAGAACGGAAAAAGAAATGCTCCTTACAGGGTCCAAAAGCCTCATTACCTAAATCCACCTGCCGCAACAAACTGATGCCACGACGTTGTGCAAGCAATGGAGACTCGCCATAAAGCAGAACAGTATATGGTACTCTCACGCTTGGGGCACTGCAATTCTCGCTGAAATCTCCTTCTTTCTTTCAATTGGATCATCAAGGGCTCCAATCTGCTGCCCTCCGGGCAAGATGCTAGCACCGGCGATTGTCAAGACTCAAATTTGCATGTATATGGTCGACTTAAAGTTCAGCATTTGCACAATCCAACAGAACTTTTCTAGTATTTGCACGTTCCAATAGAATTTACTTCTTTGTTCTCTCCACCTTCAGCAGCACAATTCTGTCGGAGTTCCACAATACAATAATCAGTCTGACGTCTTACCTCCCTCTAATCAAAGTTCCTCGCATTCCTTTTTGTTCTTCCCTTATGCTTTTAAATTTCAACCAATATTTATGAAAATAATTATCAAAAATTAATATTATTTGTAATTTCCTCTAACTTTCACCTATTCAACCCATTTATTCGGCCATAGGTGAAGCCCACCCTAATCTAACCCGACCCAATTGCATTTTAAGTGGTTAACGTGTAGGACTGGGCTGATTTGTCATATGGGTCTAGCCCAATTTAATATCGGGTTGGACTAGCCCAGCCTAATCTTTTGTTGGGCTTATTCGGTTCCTATTGGCTCTAATAAGGTGGAGTATGTTGACATCCTTATTATTTGCTGTACAATCTACCTTCAAAATAGAATCTTGAGAAAAACACATATTTATAGAACGAAATAAAAATAGTTATATAAATATCAGTATTTTCATTTTTATGTATATATTAACAACTTAATATTAAAAATATCAAAAACTATTGATTAACAACTATTAGTATAATATTAGTATATATTAATATATAATCAGTATAACGTTTAATTTATAAACAATGATATAATATTAGTATACAGTATTGTAAAGACTATTGATTGACAATAATTAGTATATCCAAATTTTATATACAGTCGGTATAACATTAATATAATATTTATCTTATAAATAATATTATAACATTGATATATAATTAGTATAACATTGGTATAACATTGATATACAGTACTGTAAAAATTATTGATTAACAACTATTAAATTAGATAGTATACCAATATTTGGCATACAAACAATATAATATTGTTATACAAATTTTTACAACCATTTGTTACGCGAGAACACAACTACAATAGCAGAACACAAGGCTCTTCTTCTTCTTCTAAGACCGAGCAACATTCATCGATTCCATGGTTTTGTTCTTGCCTTTTCTTTTTATTTCTTCGTGTGTTTGAGAGTGAGAGACAAAAGAGAAAGAAAGAGAGAGGAAGAAGGAAGGGATCGTTTGGTTTTTTTATGCTTTAGATTTGAAGGAGAAATATTTGAGACTCGAAAAGTCAAAAAAAAAGTCTGATTTTTTACTTTTATTTTGGATTTTTGTGATTGATTTCATCTAATGAGATAAAGTCTTATTCTTTTTCTTCTTCTTTTGAAATGTTTTGAGTATGGAGTAACAGTTTGATGTGAAAATCTTTGTCAATTGAACTTGTTGGAGGAGTGTAAAGAGAGTAGTGATTATTTGAGAGATTGAGAAGTTCTTACGGACAACTGAGTGATAGAGAGATTTCATTACTGTTCCGATGATTCTGGTTTTCTTCTCCTTGGATTCTTGTTGGTAGTGGTGAATCTTTTGTTTCTGTGAAATTTGAGAATTGAGTTTCTTAAGTTTTTGCCATTACTGTTGAGGAGCAACGGTGATGATAGTGAGACGAGTAGTGACAATGGCAGTAAAGTGACAAACTAGCGTTGTGGAACGATCAACAATAGGGGACAACAGTGGTAGGAACGGCATGCACAAGCACTAGAGAGCAGGAGCAACGACGTCTAAGGTCAAAGCAGAACAGAACAGAGTAGAGATCAGAACAGAGCAGAGATCAGAACATGAAGCATCAATGATGGTGGATAGAAAAATTGATAAAAGTGTAGATATTTTTAAAAAATTGATATAATTGAAAACTTTTAAAAAAGAACAAATACTTTTGATAATATTTTTAAAAAGTGACAATTTCTATAATTTCCTCTAAAATCTTTTCAATTCTCTACTTGATCTATTTAATCTCAAGTGTAGGTTGGACCACACACTACGTCCTTTTATTAGGTTCAAGATACAAACCAACCTTTTTGGGTTTTAGGGCAAATCATTATATTATGCTTGTGAAATCACTACCATGAGAAGACCTTGAAGGCTATTATGTGAACTACTTTCCAAATTAGCAATCCTAGTACCACTATAATATACATTTAATCTAATAAAAATGCAAAAATGAAATGCACAAGATTAAATAAGTACTTCTCATAGATGCTCACCTGGTATCATATGAAAGGAAATGCAAGGCAAAAAGAAGTGTTTTTAGTTCGTTAAGAGAATTTAAGATGAAGCTTACACAAACAAAGAACCAATAATGTCTTTCTTTGCAATATATTTTAGCTTAGAGGTATGGAATGGTCCTCAAGTTAAAAATATCAATATTTAATAGATTAACTTGTAAAGATAGAAAATTATTTTCCAAGTTAATCATCTTCAAAATTTCTCAAGAATGATACCAAAAATAGAAAGAATGAACCATAAAATTCATATCTTGAGTTTGAAAAGATTGAAAACAAAGACAATGATGAAGCACATTTGACCTTTGCAAAATCTAGAACAAAAATATTTGAATGTTGTAGCACAAGAACACTTGCAAAATCTAAAACTAAAATATTTGAATGTTGTAGCACAAGAACAATTGGCTCAAGAATGAAGAAAATAATTTTGTATAAAACCCTTAAAATCTCAAATCTTTGGAAGTCTAAACAAGAAACCTATTAATATGCAAAACATACAGTGGAAAGCATTCCATATATGGAGAACACTTGCCTGTGCTAAAATTCGTAGATGGAGTGTGCTTCATGCGTAAAACACGCTTCACTATAAATGTTTACAATAGTTTATGTTTTCAAAAATAGAACATACTTCCTTAATGAAGAACATTTCAGTCAAGCCCTAGAACACTTTTTATGTCCATCCTTGAGGAGAAAAGCCGCATGCTCTTAGATTTTCATTAGAATGTGTTTCATGTATGAAGAATGTTTGATGATATTAGTAACCAAAGCATTGATGGAGAAAAAAAACACCATACTTTTTTTTTTGTTCATATGATAGTTCATGTTTATCTAACTAAGATATGATATTCATACCATTGTGGGCTAGCTTATGGTGCCATAACTATGTATTTTTTTCATTTTGAGCATCAAGACATGAAATACCTTACGTGTTCAAATCATCAAAATTTGTATTATGGTTATAACATATTTGGTCACAAAACTCAACTTTGTAATGAAAAAAATAACTAAAATTTTTTGAAATGTATCATCTACAATCACTTAGTCGTAAATCAAACTGTTAGCATGCCAAAAATGTTTGTGTGGCACACTGTCATACTCATGATACTCACTTTCCTCCCTATGTGGCACACATACTGTGATGTTAGGGTATAATCATCTTCTTTTTTGCTGATGTGGCAATTTAACAACTCAATTTACTTGAATTGCCACATTATCAAATAATGGTGTTGCTAAACTTTATGGGTTGAAATTGCTATTACTGTTGTTGATACAACTAAGAAGCCATTAAATACCTACAAGAATCCAAAACTTTTTGTTGCATTTGGATTTTGTTGTTTGGATCTAGTATGTCTCTTTTAGCATCAACAACAAGGTTAACTTGAACTTGAAACTTTTCGTCCTTGGGAGTAGCAACAACTTGAACTTCTTGATAAATTATAGGTTTTTCACGAGAAATCAAATTGGGATCACCATTATCTTTGTAAAAAACCAACATAACCTCAACAACCATTTCCCAAGTTTAGATTTTCCTTCAATTTAAACAAGAACTAATTAAATACTTCAACAAAATAAAGAAAAAAACCCTAACTATTGTACCTTGAATTTTCCTCTAACTATGACAAATCCCTTATCTTCTGTTGTAACTAAGGTGACACTGGTTGTGGCAACTTTCAATACCCAACTGTCAAAACTCCATGCTCAAATCTGTTATTGTAAAAAACAAGCTGATTAGGGATTTCAATAACAAAAGCATTAGAAACTGCAATATTAGTAGTTGTAATTGTTACAATAGTAGTCGTAAGTTGGAAGACTAGCAATATAAGTAGAAATGCCCATCTAAGCAAATGAATCTTCTAAACCAACCTTATGATTTATAAGATGAATCTTAATCAGTGGCAAATTGACCATGAAAGGCAAAGAAAAAGACAAACTCATATCCTACATGAGCGAATCTGGCATCGAATGCACATTTTGACCATTGCCCTTAACTTTTTTGATAATATTCTCCAAAGAAGAATCATCACTCTTTACCCCACCACCTAATATAACTCCATCAATAACCTGAGCACCATCACCATTGCCATCGCCAACAACACCATCCTTTCTTGACATGGCAATTTCGGTAAATTGAGTTGTGACTTCAGCAAAAAAGAAAGATGAATGTGTGCTAACTTGGTAGAATGTGTGCCACGTAGGAGAGAGTGTGGGTGTCACGGGTTTGATATCTGTGCTATGTGAGAATTTTCATCATGTTAGCAATCTGATTTAAGAATAACTGCCCATGGATGAAACATTTTGAAAAGTTCAATTTGTTTTGGTTACGAAGCCAAGTTTTGTGATTGAATCTGTTTTAACCCATAAGATGAGTGACCATCAATGAAATTAACACAAATTTATAGTGTACACATTTTTATCTCTCTGCGCTACAAGTAATCATTTTTTTTATATTATGTATGGCTATGCATTTGGAAGCTTCAAATGGAACAATGTTTCCTTATCATTCTACTAACAAATATTAAGATTTCATGCAAAACCCTCGGTGGCGTTCTAGCCAATTTATAATGAAAAAAATTAGCCAATCTGTGAGTTATTTTAAGACTAATGTTAAGTGACTTAGATGAAAAAAAAGCCAATAGAAATGCAACCTAAGATTGGCCTCACATTAGGGCACAAGTTTATGCATGTTTAAGATTCAAAAGTGTAAGAAAGTGCTTACTAGATGAGTTGCGAGTTAACTCACCACTTAGGTGAGATTTTGAAGTTGCTTATTGGATAAGTTGTGAGTTAACTCACCATTTAGGTGAGATTTCGAAGTTCAAAGAGTGGTTGGATCTTAGAGGGTTTAGCTCAATTTCAAAGTCCAAAGATGGTTCAAAAATAGTTTAGAGGATGGGTACTATCAAAGGACATGCGTGATTTGTACAAGACAAGCTCCAAGTTACATACAAGTTCAATCAATTAGTGTAATTTCAGGGTTTCTATTAAAGTAGAAGACTTGTTGGTTTTATTCGCATAGATTAACAAAAAAAAAACTTAGTATTCAGACTTATACATGAGAGTTAGGTTGAGCCTCAAGTCATGTGACCAAAGTCGGGTGACAATAATGACTAGGTGAATAACAATTAAAGGTAAAAAAAAGTCTTAAATTTAATAAATGAGATACTAACTAAAAATGTTAAGTAACAATTAATTTTACTTATCTCCAGGATTTCAAAAAAGTTAAAAAAAAACTCTCTTCAAAATAAGCATACAATAAAAGTAAAACTCAACTACATACTTTTTATTAATTCAACGTAAAATAATGAAAGGGACATGATAGTGTGGACGTCTATTATGATTAATGAAATGCATGTTATATGTTTGAGATGCATGTACTTACCCAACATATAATGAGATCATTTTAATTGAATGAGATTGCGTGATATGCAACTTGAGATTATCTATTTGTGTTGTTGGGATAATATTATGTGGATATTCATCACGTGGTAATTATGTGTAATACCTAAAATTTTAGTGACGTAAGAATTGTAATATCGAAAATTTTAGTGACGTAATAATCAAAATTTGAGTTTAAAACACATATATGTATACATTTAAATATAAACACACACACACACACACACATATATATATATATATATATGCAATTAATTAGTTAGCATAGAAGTATAAAGGAATATACATTGATTAATAATAGACATATAAGAATTGTTGGGTAAATATATGCTTCTCTATTTGAATAAGAAAATAATATTTTTAGT
>JAJIYU010008313.1:0-18208 GCA_030144865.1 Tinospora cordifolia | reverse complement strand
TCCTTTACCCATTTCTTCTCCATGTATATTACCATCATACTAAACAAAATATTATTTTCATGAGAGCATCCAATTAATATTTTATACACATACTTTTTCTATATTAATATTTTACTAAAAATATTATTTTCTTATTCAAATAGAGAAGCATATATTTACCCAACAAATTTTTTTTATGTATAATATTAATCATCGTATATTCTTTTATACTTCCCTATTAACTAATTAATTGCGTACCAATGACAAATATATATACATATATGTGTTTATATTTAAATATATACATATATGTGTTTTAAACTCAAATTTCGATTATTATGTCACTGAAAGTTTCGGTATTACAATTATGACATTACTAAAATTTTAGGTATTACAAGTAAATTGGGAGAACTTTATGTAAAAGAAATAGCAAAACTTCATGGAGTGCCTAAGACCATTTTGTTTAATAGGGACTCTAGGTTCACATCTTAATTTGTAACACCCTAACCCCCATATCTATAAGCATTGGACATGACCACCATTCTCTTGATAGTGGACTTAACCAACTGGTGGGTCGGGCTAGTGTTACTTTACAAGTGACAAACACTTGTTCTTCTCTTTTTTAATATCTCATGCAATTGTATAAAATTCAAGAATAAAAAATTTTCACTTTAATAAAATCAAGAAAATTTTAAAGAGATAAAGAAATTCAAACTATTTTATTCATAATAGAAAGAAAAATTGAAAGTACTAAACTTCTCAAAAAAAACTAATTATTACAGCGAAAAACTTCAAAATACCTTTCAGTAGAAAAGCATAAGAACTTTGGGCAACATGCCCTTAAAAGTTTTGAAAAATAATAAGGTAGAAACTTTCTAAGAACTATCTATGTTCAATTACTTCATAGGTTTTACATTCCTGAAAAAAAAATAAGAAAGGAAGGAGTGAGCACATAGCCTAGAAAATCCTTCTCGAACAACCATCTTTCATATTCAAACTCATAACACAATCATAATTCGAACACTCGCAATCATTAGGTATTTCAAACAACAATTTGTTAAAGTTGAGTCTCAAACCAAAAGGGCCTTTAATCCCTTGATGCTCTTAACTAAGTAAACGAGGCCCACTCAGCATCAACCTGTTAGTGGCATGTGTTGGCATCAAGCTGTTACATGTGGTGACTCACAAGGTACTGTGGTACACGACCACGAAGTACTTAGGTCTGAAAACCATATGACCTAACTCATATGAAAAGAATATCCATAGCGTTGCCTTGACCACTATGATGGTACGTGGTTGTTATCACCGTCGTCTTAGATTAATTCTCATATCATGATCTCATAAAATAAACTTTAGAATATCAAAACAAACTAAAATTCATAATATACACAGTCAATTCATGAAACACTCATAAAACATGCATCATACTTAAATTTAAAAGCTTAGGCATGATAATAACATAACATGGATGATATAATTGCTTAAACATGAATCAAAACTGAAAAACTGAAATATACTTTTAAAATTCTGAAATTGAAATTGAAAATCTTTGATTTCAATGAAAAACACACAAATAATGAGTATGCCATAATAGAAGAGTGTTCTAGAAATCACTTCCACCTTGTGACGCTTTCTTTTGAAATTTCGATGGCAATTCCCCCATGTACTAGTGCCAATGAAGATCATCCAAATTTTTCAACTCAAGAGAAAAACTTCTCACACACAAGTGAGAGGAAAGAAAGGTCGGAAGAGGTGCCAAGAAGAAGCTTAGAGAAAATAAGAGAAAATTTCAACTCTTATTTTTGGAATGAGGGAAGTGAGAGCCTCGGGAGATTTATATAGGTTTTCAAAGGGAAAAAAATACAAACTTTTGAGTTTTTCTTGGAGTAAAACACCTAATTACATATTTCCTAATTTTAAGGGGAAAATAAGTAATTTTTAAATTTTTTATGAATTTAAAAATTAATTTTTTTATTTACCTTGATTTTTTGGTATTTTCAGCTATTTTTAGCGATTATCGCATTTTTTTCGTATTTCATAATTCAGCTATTTTTGGTGCCTTGAATCGTCCTCAAGACACGCACACAATCTGATCGGAGGGTCGAGATTGGCATGCGCGGAGTCGTACCATGCGTCTTCGCGATCGTGGTTTCGCGACTTTGATCGTGGCCATTCGATCTTCCTCGATCGTCTCTATCCGTTGGATCTTCATCATCCGGTGCGCTTGGGCGTTGGTGCGGATCATCCTGCAGCCATCAGATCATGAGATCAAGTTAGATCTATGGTTTGCAGCCGTTGGATGTGTTTTAAAATTATTTTTTATGATTTTCGGCCGAATTTTATGTTTTATTTTCAGATTTTATCCAAATTTTAATCCCAATTGACTTTCTAATCTTGTTTTCATAAAAAATTGCACATATCCTTGTATTTTTGGCTATGATATCCCATCTTATACATTATATTCATATATTTTCTCTCAAAAATCTGTTAAATTGATTTTATTCCTTACGTGGGTAAAGTAGGACTTACCAAATTTTTCATCCATCAATTCTGTATAATTCTCTAAATAAATATTCAAATTTCATATGAATTTTTGAGATGTTACAACCTACCCTCCTTAGAAAAAATTCATCCTCGAAATTTGTGCATATTTAGGTATTCATTGTGAACAGATGAGGGTACTTTGTCTTCATTTCTCTTTCGAGTTCGCATGTGGCTTTTTCTACCCCGTGATGTTTTCATAGCACCTTCACTAATGGGATATCCTTTGTTCTTAGATTTTATACCTTGTGGTCAAGGATTTTGACCGTTGTTTCCTCGTAGGTAGCATCATCTTGAATATTTACTTCCTCCCAGTGAATGATGTGAGAGGGGTCAGGTTCGTGTTTCCTCAACATGGGATACATGGAATACGTTATGTGCTGAAGTCATCCGGTTTGGTAGGTCTAACTCATAAGCACACTCCCCGATTCTTCTAAGTATTTCAAAAGGTCTGACAAACCTTGGGGATAACTTTCCTTTGAATCTAGACCTTTTGATACCGTTCTGAAGCCTGATCCTCAGAAATACTTTGTCCCCAACTTGGAACTCTAATGGCCTTCTCCTTTTGTCAGCGTAGCTCTTTTGACGACTTTGTGTAGTAGTCAGTCTCCTTTGTATTAACTTAACTTGGTTGCTCATTTTTTCCCACATGTCTGGCCTAGTTAATACTTGATCTTCAAGTTCAGCCCAATAGGTAGGTGATCTGCAGGGTCTTCCATAGAGAGCTTTGAATGGAGCCATTTTTATGCTTGCATGATAACTGTTGTTATAGGCAAACTCCGCCAAGTGTAAGTGCTTGCTCCAATTCCCCTTGAAGTCTAAAACGCATAACCTCAACATATCTTCCAAAATTTGGGTAACTCTCCCAGACTAACCATCTGTCTGAGGGTAAATGTCGTACTCATGGTGAGTTTAGTACCCATTTCCTTCTGTAGACTCTGCCAAAACTATGAAGTAAAGCGAGTGTCTCTATCAGACACGATAGTCTTGGGCACACCATGAAGCCTGATGATTTCTTTTACATAGATTTCTCCTAACATACTGACTTGGTCTGTGGATTTGATTGGCAAGAAGTAAACCACTTTGGTGAGGCGATCCACTATTACCCAAATGGTATCTTCTCCTTTTTGGTTTCTGGGTAAACCACTGATGAAATCCATGGTAATGTTATCCCACTTCCATTCGGGGATAAGGAGTGGTTGTAACATTCCAGAGGGTTTTTGGTGTTCAGCTTTCACTTGTTGACATGTTAAGTACTTAGAGACGTATTTGGCTATGTCCCTTTTCATTCCTCTCCACCAGTAGGTTTTCTCAAGGTTCTGGTACATCTTATTCCCACCAAGGTACATGGTATACTTAGTTTGATGGTTTCATCAAGTATGACCTGCTTCCTCTGTCCCTGCTGAGGTACACATATCTTTTCCTCAAGCCTTAGGATGTTTTTAACATCCATCTTGAAGTTAGTATGCTTTCCTTGTGTTATTTCTTCAATTAGTTGAGCAAGTCACTTGTCTTGCCTCTGTTCATCTCTGATCTAATGTAATAGGTTCGGTTGGCAAGACATATTGTAAAAATAGGCTTCTTTCTCGTTAAGGTTTACACCCAACCTAAAATCTTTGATCAACTGGTAT
This sequence comes from Tinospora cordifolia, assembly GCA_030144865.1. NCBI lineage: Eukaryota > Viridiplantae > Streptophyta > Magnoliopsida > Ranunculales > Menispermaceae > Tinospora > Tinospora cordifolia. The sequence goes on along the minus strand of JAJIYU010008313.1, from coordinate 14,057 downwards.
ATCTGGCATTTCTCTTCCTCCTATTTGTTGAACTTCCTACTCAAGGCATTAGCCACTACATTGGCTTTCTCCAGATGGTAGTGTAGTTGAAAATCATATTCTTTCAAGAACTGTATCCATCTCCGTTGCCTGAGGTTCAACTCCTTCTAGGTGTAGATGTACTTTAAGCTCTTGTGATCTAAAAACAACTCAAATTTCTCGCCATAAAGGTAGTGTCTCCAAATCTTCAGGGTTAACACAATGGCCACTAACTCTAGGTCGTAAGTAGGGTAATTTTTCTCATAGACCTTCAGTTGTCTTGAGGCAAAAGTGATGGCTTGCTTTCTTGCATGAGGACTGCGCCCAATCCACTCAGTGAGGCATCAGTATACAGTGTGGAAGTAACAACAGGAGTTGGGGTGACTAGAACAGGAGCTGTAGTCAATCTTGTCTTTAGTTCTTGGAATGACCGTTTACATTTCTCATCCCACTGGAACTTAACCCCCTTTCTGGTCAACTTAGTCATAGGTTTTGCCAACTTGAAAAAATCCTTAATGAACCTTCTGCAGAAGCCTGCCAAGCCCAAAAAACTTCTGATTTCTGTTACTATCTTGGGTTGCTTCCAGTTCATAACTGCTTCCACTTTCTCCTAATCTATAGAGATGCCTTTTGCTGACACTATGTGGCCAAGGAACTTGACCATCCTCATCCAGAACTTGCACTTACTAAATTTAGCATATAGCTGGTTTCTTTTGAGGGTTTCTAGCCCGATCCTCAAGTGTTCTAGGTGCTCAGCTTCTGACTTAGAGTAGATTAGGAAATCATCTACGAATACCACTACAAACTAGCCAAGGTACTGTCTGAACACTCAGTTCATCAAATCCATGAATCAAACCAAAGGGCATCACGGTGAACTTGAAGTGTCCATATCTTGTTCTAAAGGCCATCTTGTGAATTTTAGACTCTTGAATCCTCAGGTGATGGTATCCTGACCTAAGATCAATTTTAGACAAATGAGTGGTTCCTCGTAATTGATCAAATAGGTCGTCAATCCTTCGTAAAGGATATTTATTCTTTACTATAGCTTGATTTGACTTCCGATAGTCGACATACAGTCGCAAGGAACCATCCTTCGTTTTCATGAATAATACTGGGGCTCCCTAGGGTGATTCACTTGGCCTCATGAAACCTTTCTCCCTGAGCTCGTCCAGCTGAGTTTTTAGCTCAATTAGTTCTATTGGCGTCATTCTATAAGGAGGTATGGCTATAGGGTTGGTTCCAGGGTGAAGTTCAATCTTGAACTCTAACTCCTAGTTAGTGGTAGTCCTAGTAAGTCATTTGGGAACACATCCTCATACTCACTGACTACAGCTAGGTCGTGAATATTCTTCAAGTCAGTAGGTTCTTCTTTAGAGAGTTACTCAAACTCATCCGTTTGCTTCAAATAATTTAGCAAGTGTAGGGTTGGACTCATTGGTAGTCTTCGCATATCCCCATTGATTTTAAAGATCTCCCCAGAAGGTAATATTATGGTTACCCATCTCTTAGGACAATCTATTTGGGCCTGGTACTGGTCTAACCAATCCATCCCCAAGATTACATTATAGCCATAAAAAAGTAGGGTCTATAGGTCAACTATTAAAAGTTTGTCCCCAAACCTAAGGTCACAACTACAAATCTTTTTTGAAGTCACAATGGTCCCTATTGGAGTGGACACATTCAAAGTCACAGGCATTGTTTTTGTCACATGTTGTAACCTATCAGCTAGTTTTTCAGAGATAAAAGATTTTGAGGCACCTGAGTCAAACAACAGTCTCACAAAAAAATTAAACAATAGGAATGTACCTTCTACTGTAGGGGCCTGGTCTTCTTGGGTCTCAATCGCAAACATTCTAGCCTGGTTCTGACCGCGACCCTAGTTTTGCCCTTGATTGGCATTCTGATTCTGTCTGGCTTGAAAACGCCCATTTTGACTTCCCTCCTGAGTATTATGTTGTTGCTGCTGGGAAGCCTCAGTTGGTGCAGTTGGGTAACTTTTCGCCAAATGACCCTTCTGCTTGCATGCGAAACACAATCCTAACCTTTTAGCTTTTTCCCTTGACTCGTCTTTGTTCTTTACCTATTTCTATGGAGCCTTACCACTTTTGATTTTCTTCTAGGTCCCTTGCTAGTCCTTTCTATTTCTGTTTCGCTTATTCTTTCCTCTCAACCATTGTTCTAGGTTGAGCTCTTGTTCTAGGATTAAAGCCCGTTCTACAACTTTTTTGCAGGTTCTGAGGCCTAATGTCATGATAACTTTTCAGATCTCGATCTTGAGACCTTGTGCAAATCTATTAGCTTTCATTCTTTCTTCTCGAATCAGTTCTTGAGAAAATTTGGCCAACTCAGTAAATTTCTTCTCGTATTCAATTACTGTGAGATCCCTCTAATTGAGTCTCATGAAGTCTTCTTGTAGCTTTCTGAGAGTTGCCTTCAGAACGAATTTGTCATAAAATTTTTCTCTGAACTCTCCCTAGTTCATGGTCGCAACGTCAGTGTTGGGATCCATCTACATCATCCTCCACCATCCACGGGCTGGTCCTTTGAAATGGTGTGTGGCTAGTGCTACTCATCTTGAACCAGTCACCTTCAGCACATTTAGTAACTCGTCCATCTCCTAGTACTAGTGATCAACGGAGATGTAGTTAGTAGTTCCATCGAATGAGGGAGGGTGAAGCTTTTGCAAATCCAGCAGCATCTTCTTTTGTTTTTCATTTTCCAGGTCCTCTAAATTCATTTGACGTTCCTAAGGTACTGGTACTAGGACTAGAATAGGTTCAAGTGCTTGAGGCTGAGGAGCCACTTGAGGGATTATTTGTGGAAGTGTTCTTCTCAGTTGATCTAGTACCCTCTGCGACATTTCATTCATCATGGCTTCCATCCGTGCCTCCATTTGTGGCTCCATCCGCGCCTCCATCCTAGTAGGTAGTTCCTGCTCTTGTTGTTCAGTCTCCTTAGAGGTGGTGGATTGAGTTTTTACCTCCTAGATCCAGCCATTTACTTGTAAAATGTAGTAGAGTGTCAGTATGTGTCAAATATTCATACTATCATGGCTCTAGATTCATGTTTCTAGGTTCTCGATTAGTTCAGTGGCCTAAAGTCTTTCTTCTAGGTTCTTTCCTTGTATATTAGGTATAATATTTGGTTTTAAAGCAAATAAACATTACAACATGCATACAATCATACAATCAAGCTAGTATAGCAAGGTTCCAAACTTCCACCTAAGCTTTCAGGTTCAAGTGTCCCATACCACTCTACCCCTTGTACTTAGGCTTTCACTCAGAACCAAGCTGCACCCAAACAATTTCGCAAATTGCTCGATAACTAAAGTTTCCGAGCCCACTACACTCAACTGTCCCATAACAGCGAGCATAGAGAAACCCACTTTGCTAGAGTTACCGATCATTCACCATACATGGTCCATCATTCTTCGAGTCTAGGCTTCCTCCATAACCCCAAATTCTTATGCATCCCATACTACATAGAAACTAAAAATTATAGAAGCTTCCCGGTCCCGTTTCCTGATCAAACAAATTTTCTGTTTTCACACAAGTTTCAGTCTCTAGCCTATGTCCTAGAGTTTTATGCTTTTGATCCACTATGCCACCATGGCTACACCTGTTTCTTCCTTAAGGTCTTTTCTCTAGACCTAGCGTTTGGTTCTGGTTGACCTCTGTTTAGTCAAGATACCACCTGTGGCATCTTTTTTGACTTCTAATAAATTTCTTGTCCTAATTTCCAACCTTCTTATTTTCTTTAATAGAGAGTAAGGGTGTTTGTCAACTCAGACCACTCATGTGAATTGGTGGGACAACCTCTAGATCGGGCGGTGAGACCGAAGTCTGCTTGGCAGCCGCGCTTTCTAGGGCGGGATAACCTACCTCCCTTTCATTGTTTAACTTTATTCGGGATAAGATTTACCCACTATCAGCTCAACTTGTAGTCTTTGTATTCAAACAAAACATTTCAAAACATATATTTCCTTTTTTAAAAAAATACTTTTTAAATCATTTTTCAATTTCAAAAATAAAAGGTAGGTCATTCTATATTCAATTCAATTCATGGTAAAACCCTAGGTTTGAGTTTCTCATTCTAGTCCAGTATTTTTAATAATCGAGCTCTGATACCAAACTTGGTATTAGAGGAATCATTATGTTCTTGGCCCAGCAAATGCCTAGGCTCTGATACCACACTTTGTATCAGGGGAAACTTTCTGTTCTTAGCCTAGCAACTAATGCCTAGGCTTTGATACCATGCTTGTAACACCCCAACCCCTATACCTTTAAGCATTGGACATGATCACCATTCTCTTGACAGTGGACTTAACCAACTGGCGAGTCGGGCTGGTGTTACTTTACAGGTGACACATACTTGTTCTTCTCTTTTTCAATGTCTCGTGCCTTTGTATAAAATTCAAGAATACAAAATTTTCACTTTAATAAAATCAAGGCAGTTTTAAAGAGATAAAGAAATTCAAACTATTTTATTCATAAAAGAAAGAAAAATTGAAAGTACTAATATTCTCAAAGAAAAACTAATTATTACAATGGAAAACTTCAAAATACTTTTTAGTAGAATAGCATAAAAACTTTGGGCAACATGCCCTTAAAAATTTTTAAAAATAATAAGGTAGAAACTTTCTAAGAAATATCCATGTTCAACTGCTTCATAGGTTTCACACTCCTGAAAAAAATAAGAAAGGAAGGAATGAGCACATAGCCCAGTAGATCCTTTTGGAACAACCATCTTTCATATTCAAACTCATAACACAATCATAATTCAAACACTTGCAATCATTAGGCTTTTCAAACAATAAGTTGTTCAAGTCGAGTCTCAGACCAAAAGGGCCTAACTCATATGAAAAGAACATCCATAGTGTCGCCTTGACCTCTATGATGGTACGTGATTATTATCACCATTGTCTTAGATTAATTCTTATATCATGATCTCATAAAATAAACTTCAGAATATGAAATCAAACTAAAATTCAGAATATACACAATCAATTCATGAAACACTCATAAAACATGCATAATACTAAAATTTGAAAGCCTAAGCATGATACTAACATGGCATGGATGATATAATTGCTCAAACATGAATCAAAACTGAAAAACTGAAATAAACTTTTAAAATTCTGAAACTTAAATTGAAAATCTTTGATTTCAGTGAAAAACACACAAACAATGAGTATGTCATATATTTAAATAAGAACAAAAGGGTGTTCTAGAAATCAATTCTACCTTGTGACGCTTTCTTTTGAAATTTAGGCAGCAATTCTCCCACGTACTAGTGCCAATGAAGATCACCCAACTTAATTCCCCAACTTGAGAGAAAAACTTCTCACACACAAGTAAGAGGAAAGAAAGGTGGGAAGAGGTACCAAGAAGAAGGCTTAAACAAAATAAGAGAAAATTTCAACTCTTATTTTTGGAATGAGGGAAGTGAGAGCCTAAGGGGGTTTACATAGGTTTTCAAAGGGAAGAAAATTAAAACTTTTGAGTTTTTCTTGGAGTAAAACACCTAATTTTGTACTTCCTAATTTTAAGGAAAAAATAAGTATTTTTTGAATTTTTTTCAGAATTTAAAAATCAATTTTTTGTATTTATCTCGATTTTTCGATATTTTCATCTATTTTTTTGGGCGATTGTCGCATTTTTTTTAATTTTACAATTCGACTATTTTTCGATGCCTTGGATCGTCCTTAAGACACGCACACAAATGTCGAGATCGGCGCGGGCGGAGTCGTACTATGCGTCTTCACGATCGTGGTTTGCAGCCGTCCAATCTTCCTCGATCATCTCTGTCCATTAGATCTTCGTTATCGGGTGTGTTTGGGTGTTGGTGCAAATCGTCCTGTGACCTTCAGATCGTGAGATTAGATTTAGATCTACGGTTTGCAGCCGTTGGATGTGTTTTTAGTTTATTTTTTTATGGTTTTCAGCCAAATTTCATGTTTTATTTTTTGGATTTTTGCCAATCTTAATCCCAATTGACTTTCTAATCTTGTTTTCATCAAAAGTTGCACAGTTCCTTGTATTTTTGGCTATGATATCCCATGTTATACATTATATTCACATATTTTCTCCCAAAAATTCGTTAAATTGATTTTATTCCTTATTTGGGTAAACTAGGACTTGCCAAATTTTTCATCCGTCAATTCCGTATAATTCTCTAAATAAATACTCAAATTTCATATAAATTTTTGAGATGTTACATAATTCCACCAAAGTCTAAACAAGGAGTTACACACTAGACTTACTATGAGTATAGTTTTCCATTCCTAGATAGAGGACAGCTTGAGAGAATCATTCAAACGCTTGAAGATATGTGGAGAGCTTATGTCCTTAATTTCAAGGGCAACAAGAGAAATATTTATACTTAGCAAAGTTCACCTATAATAACAGTTATTAGATAAGTATATAGATGGCTCCTTATGAAGCTTTTACGATAGACCATGTCAATCACCATCATGCTGGGCTAAGTTTGAAGATTATGTAGTTATAGGACTTGATTTGGCTAAAGAAATGAACAACCAAGTTAAAAAAAATACAGAAGAGATTGGCTACAACATATAGTAGTCAAAAAGTTTATGCAAACAAGAAAAGAAGACATCTTGGGTTTCAAAGTGGTGATAGAGTATTTTTGAGAGTAAGTCCTCAAAAAAGAATTAAACAGTTTAATAAAAAAAGGATTAGTCCACTCAAGATACCTAAACTGCAATACCCACCACTTCGTCCCTAGGCCCACATAGTTTTGCATAATTACTGTACTTCCCTCAAGTCTTGCAATGATAGGCGGGCCACCCAAGAGGCGAGCGGTTTCACGTTATTTTCTTTCTATTTTTCTCTTTCACTATCCCAACTCTATGAGACTTAATTCATAACATTAATTCATAAAACATACTTGGAAATCATTTAAGAAAACAAATCCATATCATTCATTAAAAAGTAAATCATGTCATGAGGTACAACTACCTCAATTTATTACATCGAATTTAAACTTGAAAACCTAATGAAAACATTAGGGCTAACATGCCCAATTTAAACATTTCATAAATACTAAGATTTAACTTGACTACGTAGCTTTCATTCAGAAATTTCTTGAAAGATAAAAAGGAAGGGTGAACTCAAGAGCCCAGTAGACCATTTTAAATATCTAACTCATTACTTTGAAACAAATAACACATATGTATGACAAATACTTTAAAAGATTAAGTAATTCAAACAGTTATTTGTTTATAGTTTTCATTAAGACCGAAATGAAATATGCCTAAGTATTCTATATTTAGGGGATGAGTTCAAATTCAGACCTTTGAACCTATCATTAATGAATTTGGGTTATATTCAAACCCCCAGTTCACATCCCGAAAATACCTATTTGAAACACTCATTACAAGAATTTGTCATCGTGACAGGACATGGTTGATAATCTTCCTTAATCTTTCCTAACTATCAAATCACATTAATAACAAGGTAAATTTAGGAATGATCACGTAAGCATTGATTTGAGCATTTTAATGAAGCGTTCAAGGATTACAACATCACATAGATTACTCATGCATACATGTAGTGAGGTATGCATTTTTCATGGTGTAGCATGGTATATTTCTAAACTAAGCATGCATATAACATTCAATCAAACATGTGGATTCATTGAATATTTCTAAACTAAGCAAACATTCATGCATATAATACTTGAATCAAAATAATAAGGTCAAATCTAGAAATCACTTCCACCTTCTATGCTTAATCCTTTGATTCCAAACTCTTTGAAACCTCTATTGAACCTTCAAATATCCTTAGGGGTGTTCATTAACCAGACTAACCTGACCAACCCGCCCAACTCGAACCTTTTGGGTTGGTTTGGGTTGGGTTGCATTAGTTATTTGAGTTGGGTTGGATTTTAACTGCATAACCTGAAGGGTTTGGGTTGGGTTGCGGGTTGAATACTTAAACACCCGAATATAATCGACCCAACCCAATCTTACGTATTCTTCTTTTTTAATTATAAATGATTTTAAAAATAAATGAAATAAGTTTTTGAATTATTTTTATTACATATAAATGATAAACTTCTAAGTAACTATTTAAATTGATATGATTATTTATATTATATCAAATCTTCTTTCTATATAAATACCATATATTATTTTCGAAAACTAATAACAATTATTTTTTCTTTCTACAAAATCATCAATTTCACACTAGAAGAATTTCAACTTGAATGATGACATCATTAAGGTTTACTAATGTTAAATTTATGTAAATCAAAGTAATAAGAAGATTTTAAAAATAATATTATTTTTGTATGTATAATGAGTTGAGTATAATTTATAATTAAAAATAAATATAAAAAATTTTAATTTAATAGTTCTTTTATCACAAAAACATTAAAATATAAAAAAAAATTTGAATTAGAGCCAACCCGATAAACCAACCCAACCCAAACCGAACCAAATTGTTTGGATTGGGTTGGGTTTGAACTTTTCGAACCCGAACTATTTGGATTGGATTACAGGTTTACCCTAAACCCAACCCAACCCACCAACACCCCTAAATATCCTCGGTTCCTCAACAGACCTTCTGACATAGAATTTGTGTAAAACTCTATTTCTCCTCCTTCCTAGTACTCTAATTGCTATCTAAAAGAGCTAAAGAACGAAAAGGATGCGAAGAGGGAGGCAAGGAAAAGCAAAAAGAAAATTGTTGTGGTCTTGTTATGATAAAGAGAATAGTGCTTATGCTTGGTTTATATAGAGTTCTAATAGATAGGTTTTAGGAAGTTCTGAGTTGTTTTCTTTGTAGGAACCTTTAGTTTCCTAAGTATTACTACGATAGTGTAAACACAATGTTTTTATTTTATTTTATTATAATCATTTGATAAAATTTTGGGGTATTACAAACTATCCCCTATAAAATAAATTTTACCCTCGAAATTTGTACTAACTAGTTTAGAAACTTTTAGGTCATGCATTCTTGATGAAGAGTTCTGGGTAATTTGTTTTCATCTCACTTTTCAGCTCCTAGGTTGCCTCTTCCACTCTATGATGCCTTTAGAGAACTTTGACAAAGGGGGATGTCATTTGTTCTCAAGCTTTGTACCGTGCAGTCTAGGATTCTAATTGTCATTTCTTCATACGTGGCATCATTTTGGATATCAACCTCTTCCAAGTGGATTATGTGAGAGGGTCCAATTCATATCTCGACACATGGAACACATTGTGTAATAAGGACATGAAGCTTGGTAAGTCGAGTTCGTAGGCGCATTCACCAATTCTTTGGACTATCCCAAATGGACCAATGAATGAGGGTTACTCTCTGGGGGCTAGTCTTTTTGAAATTTTAGAAGTCTTCTTTTCTTGTCTACATAGCTCTTCTATCTACTTTGTGCTATAACCAACTTCTTTCGATCCGCTTGACTTGAATATTGCTCTCCTCCACAAGGTTTGGCCCTATAAGCATGTGATCCTCAAGTTCTACCCACTAGCTTAGTGATTTGCAGGGTTTCCCATGAAAAGCTTCATACATAGCCATCTCAATGCTTGCCTGATAACTATTGTTATAGGCAAACTCTGCCAGGTGTAGATACTTGCTCTAATTGCCCTTGAAGCCAAGGACATGAGGTGTCAACATACCCTTTAAGTGTCTGAATGACTCTCTCAGATTGCCCATCAATTTATAGATGAAAAACAGTGTTCACGATGAATCTAGTGGCCGACTCCTTCTGTAGACTCTACCAAAATTATGATATGAATTGAGATTCTTTGTCTAAAACTTTGGTCTTAGGCATGCGATAAAGTCATACTATCTCCTTTACATAAAGTTCCCTTAGCTTATTAACTTGGTCTGTGGATTTAATAGGCAAGAAATGTGCCATCTTGGTGAGACAATCCACAATCACCCATACAATATCTTCTCTTTTTTGGTTCTGGGGTAATCTGCTAACAAAGTCCATGATAATGTTATCCCACTTCCATTCAAGGATTGGGAAGTGGTTGTAACATTCTAGTCGATTTTTGGTGTTTTGCCTTTGTTTGCTAACATGTTAGGCACTTAGAGACATATTGAACCACATCTCTTTTTATTCCTCGCCACCAATAAGTTTTTTGAAGATTTTGATATATCTTGCCACCACCTAGATGCATCATATATTTGGTCTAATGGGCTCTGTCTAATATGGTCTGCTTGCTTCGTCCATTTTGAGGCACGCAAATTCTATTTCCACGCCTTAGGGTATTTTCACCTTCCATCCTGAAGTCAATATGCTTGCCCTATTCCACTCCTTCTATTAGACTTGTGAACCACTTATCTTGCATTTGTTCATTCCTAATTTGATGTAGAAAATTAGGTTGGCAAATCATATTGTAGAGATATGCCTACTTCTCATCTGCTTTCACATCCAGTTGAAATCTTCAATCAACTAATACATCTAACCTTTTTCCTTGTCTTGTTTGTTAAATTTCCTATTGAAGGCATCTACCACTATGTTGGTCTTCCCTGGATGGTAATATAATTTAAAATCATAATCCATAAGGAACTCCATCCATCTATGCTATTGAGATTCAACTCCTTTTAGGTGTAGATATACTTCAGACTCTTATGACCCAAAATTGGTCAAATCTTTCACCAGAAACATAGTGTTTCCAAATTGTTAGGACAAATACGATGGCTGCTAACTCCAAATTATGTGTTGGGTAATTTTGCTCATGAATCTGCAGCTGTCGTGAGGCATAGGCAACAACCATTCCTTCTTGCATCAAGATTGCATTTAATCTGTTCTACGAAACTTTGATATACAAAACATACCCAATGCCATGTGGAGGATGACTAAAATGGGGGCCAAAGTCAATCTCCTCTTCAGTTCTTGGAATGACTATTCATTCTCGTCCCAATTGAACTTGGCTCCCTTCTTGGTCAACCTGGTCATGGGTTTGGCTAATTTGGAGAAGTCTTGGATGAACCTTCGATAGTATCTAGCTAGGCCTAAGAAACTCCTAATATGCATAACCATCTTGGATTGCTTCTAGTCTATGATAGCTTCCACCTTTTCTAGAACCACAAAGATGCCTTCAGTTGACACTACATGGCTAGGAACTTGGTCGTCTTCATCCAAAGCTCGAGCTTGCTAAACTTGGCATATAATTTGCTCTTCCTTAGTGTTTCCAATACAATCCTCTAGTGTTTAACATGTTCAACTTCTGACTTAAGTAAATTAAAATTTCATCCACAAATACCACCACAATCTGGTCAAGGTATTACCTAAAAACTCAGTTCATCAGATCTATAAATGTTGTTAGTGCGTTGGTCAAACCAAAGGACATCATAACAAACTCGAAGTGTCCATGTCAGGTCCTTAACTGATGGTATGCTGACCTAAGGTCAATCTTGGAGAAATGTGTGGCTCCCCTTAATTAATCAAATAGGTCGTTTATCCTCGATAAAGGATATTTGTTCTTAACTAATGCCTAATTCAACTTTCGATAGTCAACACATAGTCTCATCGAACCCATCTTTCTTGTTCACGAATAGCACTGAAGGTCCCCATGGTGATTCACTTGGTATGAATTCCTTTTTCTTGGAGCTTATCTAGGTGAGTCTTTTACTCTATTAGCTCTATTGGCATCATTCTATAAGGAAGATTGGCTATAGGGTTGGTTCCATTGTGAAGTTCAATCTTGAACTCTACTTCTCTAGATGGTGGTAGTGTCGGTAAGCCATTTGGGAACGCATCTTCGCAATCTCAGAGAATTTCTAAATTTTGGGTTTCCTTTTATTTTTTCAGAGTCCTCCTCTAAGAATTTCATGAGCTCGTCCTTTTGCCTTAAGCAGTTCAACATTTCTATCATCGAGTTTCTAGGTAATCTTTGTATATCACCATTGATTCTATAGGTTTCTCCTAAGGGTAAGGTTATCATTACTCTCCTCTTCGGACAATCAATTTGTGTCTGATACTGGTCTAACTAATCCATTCCCAATATTACATCATAATCATAAAATGGAAGAACATAGAAATCAATTGAATTTAGCTTGTCTCCAAATTTAAGTTCACAAGTACACATTCTTTTTGTGGTAATGGTCCCTATGGGTGTAGATACATTCGAAGTTATAGGCAAGGTTTTTGTTACTAATTGTAACTATCCACTAGTTACTCAACAATAAATGATTTGGTAACTATCCACTTGAATCAAACAATAGTTTCACAGAAACATAAAATAATAAGAATGTACCTTCTATCGTAGTGACATGCTCCTCTAAAACAAGTGCAACAACAAACACTCTAGCCTGGTTCTATCCATGGCCTTGGTTTTGATTCCACCCCCCGGTTATTATGCTACTAGGGCGATTGCTATTGTCTAGCTTGAGGATGCCATTCTGTCCTCCTCCCTAATGTTGCTGCTATTAAGGAGCCTAGTCTTTTGCAAGATAAGACTTTGCCACATGTTTTTGTTGGATGCAGTGGTAACTGAACCATCCACTCCTCTTTGGTTTGGTTGGGCCCGATTTTAGTCTAAGGAGTTTTATTTCCACAATTCTATTTGGTGTTTTGCTTCTTATTTCCATCCCATGCCTTTTGGTCGTTCTACGACCTTTTATTCTTATTCTTCAAGGGCTGTTCAAAGTTAATATTCTTCTCGATCAATAATTCCCTCACCATTGTCTCCTTGAAGGTGGTTAGCCTCCAGGGCATTATCAGCTTTCGAATATCCACTCACAAGCTTGCTACGAACTTATCAGCCTTTGTCTGCTTGTTTTGCACCAACTCTGGTGCCAACCTTGATAGTTTTGTTAATTTTTGTTCGTACTCCGTTACAGTCATATTTCATTAAGTTAACCGCATGAACTCAGATAATAGTTTCCTAGTAGTAGATGGAGAAGGAGTTGCCATAGAACAACTTCTTAAATTGTCCCCAAGTTATAGTTGGAACATCCATTTCTAAACCTTTCATTATCGTCTTCCATACTGTAAGTGTAACACCCCGCCTCCCGAGTCCCATCTTCCACGTCATCTGACGGTTCAATTCTATTTGATCAAAATCTTGGGATGCCCGGGAGACGGGCCTGCGCTACATTTTCTTCTTCTTATACCCAAATTCATTAGGGTTCCTGTGTACATTAGTCTATGTACAAAAATAACATCAAAATAAGTAGATTTTTCATTTGATCATTTAACAATTTCAAGTACAATATTCTATTACAGCGAAAAATAAATTTGAAACTGAGAATACAAGAGTTCACTTGGGTCAATTTACCCTACATTAAAATACATAAAACTTTCTAAGGAATAATCTCCTCGCAAGCCTGATCAATTTCCTGTTGTAAAAAATAAGGGGGGTGAGTTACACAACTCAGTGAATCAATCCATCTATTTAATCTATTATTCCAACCAGACAATACAAGCAGATCAAACACTTTCAGAGATTAATTCGATCTAATCAATATATTAATTTAGTCGTAATTCAGATCGGACGAAAATACTCTCTGTGCTCCAGATTTGGGGAGAGATCAATTCTGAAACTCAACCCCTTTCTAGTGGGTTCATTTTGAAACCCGTTCCAAGTTGGTATCAGTATTGAAAACCAGTTCCAATTCTACATAGAACACAGAAAGTCCCCCGTAGCGGTACGTGGTTGAAATCTCATTTAATTTGACTTTTGTATACAAGAGCATGATAGATAAATATTTCAGCAGAAAATTAAACATACCACAATATAACATGATAATTCAATAGAAGCACATATTTTTTATTTCTTATGTAGAAGATCGTACGAGACGCAACTACAGAGCATACTCTCTCAAACAGGAAAGAGACTTTTGATTTCTGATGTAGAAGATCGTACAAGACGCAACTACAGAACATACTCTTTAGCTTATGCAATATGATGATTGAATGACATAAATGCAAAGAACAAGAATAAAACATAAAAGCAAACAAGCAAGTATCATCTAAATCAAAATAATAAATTAAAAGAAAGGAAAGAAACTCACCTTAGCTATTCTTTCTTTCAAACTTTTCTCTTCTCCCTCTCCTCTCAAACA